>VWZV01015127.1:252558-320384 GCA_013397155.1 Irena cyanogastra
GGCCCGGCCGCTTGGGTGGCCGTGTGCCCGGGGGGTGGCCGAGGCCACCCGTTTCCGCGGTTGCTTGGCGATGCGTTGTGACGGCTCTGCCTTCTTACCCTCCTCCTTCCCCCCCACCTCTGCCTCTGCAGGGGCCCGGGCCGCCCGGAAGAGGAAGCCTTCCCCCGAGCCGGAGGGCGAGGCTGGACCCCCGAAGATCAACGGGGAGGGGCAGCCCTGGCTGCCCACCCCGTCGGAAGGGATGAAGCTGCCGCTGACGGCCACCCCCTTCATGTCGCCCCCGCCGCCCACCGCCTCGCCCCACTCCAACCGGACCACGCCGCCCGAGGCGGCACAGAACGGCCAGTCCCCCATGGCCGCCCTCATTCTGGTGGCGGACAATGCCGGGGGCAACCACGCCTCCAAAGACGCCAACCAGGTCCACTCCACCACGCGGAGGAACAGCAGCAGCCCCCCGTCGCCCTCCGCCATGAACCAAAGAAGGCTGGGCCCCGGCAGGGAGGTGCCGGGCCAGGGGGCCAACGCGGCGGCGGCGGGCGGGCTGGAGCCTGTCCACCCCGCCANAGACAAGGGAAATGTAGACTTCATAAACATGGCTGTATAATTTTGATTTTTTTGAATACATTGTGTTTCTATATTTTTTGAAGACAAAAGGTATGTACTTATTATAAAGGCATTTCTTCTAATTCTTCTCTTTTTTTTTCTGTTTAGTTTTTTCTTTTTTCCTTTTTGTTATAGCAACTATTTGTTGTGCTTCCCTGGTGACAGTTACTGTTCAATGTAGGCTGTGACTTGCGCTGCTTTTTTTAGAGAGCACTTGGCAAACCAGAAATGCTTCTAGCTGTATTTGTATGCACTTGTTTCTTCTGTTTTTTCTTTTCTTTTCTTTTTTTTTTTTTTTTAAATGCCAAATACACTTNCGCCCGGAAGAGGAAGCCTTCCCCCGAGCCGGAGGGCGAGGCTGGACCCCCGAAGATCAACGGGGAGGTGCAGCCCTGGCTGCCCACCCCGTCGGAAGGGATGAAGCTGCCGCTGACGGCCACCCCCTTCATGTCGCCCCCGCCGCCCACCGCCTCGCCCCACTCCAACCGGACCACGCCGCCCGAGGCGGCACAGAACGGCCAGTCCCCCATGGCCGCCCTCATTCTGGTGGCGGACAATGCCGGGGGCAACCACGCCTCCAAAGACGCCAACCAGGTCCACTCCACCACGCGGAGGAACAGCAGCAGCCCCCCGTCGCCCTCCGCCATGAACCAAAGAAGGCTGGGCCCCGGCAGGGAGGTGCCGGGCCAGGGGGCCAACGCGGCGGCGGGGGGCGGGCGGGAGCCTGTCCACCCCGCCAGCCTGCCGGACTCGTCCCTCGCTGCCAGCGTCCCGTTGTGTTGTACCCTCTGCCACGAGCGCCTGGAAGACACCCACTTCGTGCAGTGCCCCTCCGTCCCCTCCCACAAGTTCTGCTTCCCCTGCTCCCGGCAGAGCATCAAGCAGCAGGGAGCCAGCGGGGAGGTGTATTGCCCCAGCGGCGAGAAGTGTCCCCTGGTCGGCTCCAACGTCCCCTGGGCTTTCATGCAAGGGGAGATCGCCACCATCCTGGCCGGAGATGTGAAAGTGAAAAAGGAGAGGGACTCGTGACTCGCCTGCGCTCGCCGCCCGACGTCACCTTGAACTCGAACTGCTCGAATTCTGTATATATCTATAAATATATATATANAATACACTTTCTGACATTGTAAAGATTGCCTTACTGTCTGTGATTTCCTTATTCCTGGCCCCTGTCCTGTAGAGCTGGTTGCATGCAGGCTTGGTCTGAGGCAGTTGGGGACAAGAGTGGCTAGCCAAGGCAGGCATGCCCTTTGCCATCCCTCTGGCCAGGCGAGCTTAGGGAGCAGGAGGGCTTTCTCCCAGCAGCGTGTGGCTCAGGTTGCAATGGAAGATCCTCCAGATCCACTCCCAAATTGCTCACTGATTCTCAAGGGAAGTTGCCACCAGAGTAGGATGTGGAGAGGTGTCCAAGAGGCGCTGTTGAGTTAGGGATTCCTGGGTTTGTTTGTTTTTGGTTTGGTGTTTTGTTGTTTTTTTTTTTTTTTTTAAGGCAAAGTTGACCGCAGTTCTCGTGATCAGTTCTAAGATTACAAAACTGCATTTATTCACCAATTGCATACCATAATGTGGAATTTTGAAAACGAACTTAGTTACATGATTGGTGAAGGTGCCAATGTCGCACTGCCATTTCTGAAGGTCTTCAGTGTCACTTGTGGGGCTTTTGTGTCTTTGGACAAAGCTGGGGATGTGGGGAAGAGACTTTATTTTATTTTACTTTAATTTTGAGATAGTGCATATGGATTTTGATTTTGCTTACCAGTCACCTCTAGTGCTGTTGCTATTGTTACTATCGCTGACCCGGTATTTCCAAGTAGTGGCAGGTACGGTGTGGTACAGTGACAGCAGTGACTGAGGCTCTGCCAAATTACCCGCGGGCATATCAGTGACAGCCCAAATGTGGGTGGAGGAAACCTGTAATTTCCTTATTACGTATGCTTGAAACAAACCTACTGCTATTCTTTGAAAATGAAAATATAAACTGGTTGAAATGAAAGCAATTAGGGCTGCACATAATGGCCCTGGCCCTGCCTTTTAAGCTACTTTGGAGAACTCTTTTGTAAAGCCACTTCTTTTGATCACGCTTCTGCATCACCAAGCAGACTTCTAAAATCAATAAATCATTGGTTACTAGAAATAGTTCAAGTCTAATAGTGATGTTTTTGTGCTGTTTATAGTTCATTGGCAACACTGCAGCTGTGCGAGCCCTTCTGTCAAGGTGTTTATAACTCAGTTATATGCGGTTGTTTCTGAGCAAAAGGGTGGCGAGGTCGTCCCTTCCCAGGGACCAGCTAATAAACACTTCCACTATCAGAAGAGGAGGAGGAAAAATCTGTTCAGCCAACTATAAAATTGAAGATTTTTGGGTGCTTTTTACTCAACTGTTCTTATTGTGATAATGTTCAAACTGCAATTTAATGCAGAGTAGTTTTTTTTTTCTTGAAGACTACTTTTTTAAAGAAAAGAAATGGTCATTATTAGTATTTGAAGATCAGAACTGCACATGCACAGTAATTTTCTATGAAGTGTTTAATGAGCACACCCACTACATTGTGTTCCATATTACAGGTCAATGTAATATTAGATAAGACTTGCATGATAAACAAATTCATTGAGTCAATATTACGCTTTAAAACTTATAGTCAAGATTGGTGTCTTATGTAAACACATTTAGCCAATTTGAAGAAAACGCACATTATATATAAACCTATATATATATATACCTATATATAAAAAATGCCAACTGTAAAGGATTCTTTGGAACCACTATGATCTGTGTAAATGTGTATTTAGGCACTTTATTAAAAAAAATGGAATTTGAGCTGATAGATGGTAACAAGTTCTTCAAAGTTGCTTGGCATAATACCTTACATGGGATGAAGTTCATGTTTTTGATTAAGGCGGTATCCCTACGCTTAAAAAAGAAGCAAAACTGAATTCCAAAGCCTGCCTAAAAGAGCCCCCCCTTTTGTGTCATCAGGTGTCCCAGCTGTGAGCGTGCCGAGGGTGAGACCTGCTCCTGACAAAGTACCCTCTTGATTTGGGGCCGAGGGACATTGGTGTGACTCGGTGGAGAGGCGTGTAGGGAAGCACCCCTTCCTCCTCCTCCTCCTCCTCCTCCTCCTCCTCCTGCCAGCCGCCCACTCCTGCAGCTCTGGGACTCCTGGAGAGGATGGAAACTCCCCAGCTGGTGATGCCAGGCAGTGGCCCAGAAACAACATAGATGGAAAAGAAATGGCACACGGTGGCTGTGCTCACTCAGCTGACTTTGAGCCCCCAGCCAAGTCTAATCTCCACCATAAAACTTCAGAACTGCAAGAGAAAAACAAACAAAAACCAAAAGAAAAAAAAAATTGAGGGTGTTCATACATAGCTCATTTTTCTCACACTGAGTGTTGCTTTTTCCTTTTGGTTGCTTTGCTCAATTACAATAATACTCCAGTGGATTCTTCCTTTATTACTACTTCCTGGGCTACAAGCTTTTTTCTTTTTTTTTTCCCTCTATTATTTTGAAGTGCTTTAGCTGCAACAGTGCTACTGTTAATATTCCTTTTTAAACTTTTTAAAAGGTGATACTGTAACTTGTGTAGTATTAAAAGTGTTTTAATGAAGAACGTGTGATTACTATATTTTTTTTCCAATCCACTTCCATTACCTTTTTTTTCGAAGATACTTTTTCCTGGCAGAATTTTTCAACTGCATGATACTTTTGTTGATAGCTGCTGAACTAACCTGCTGGCAGTTTTGCATTTTACAGGTTTTCTTTTTTTTTCTTCTGACACTAAGCATAAGGAAACTAGGAACTTTAAATACTTACTACATGTTTTTGTATATATAAAAAAGAAGAAAGAAAACTTGAAAAATCTGTAGTTGTACAATATTATCTTTTTTTTAATACTGTCCTGACATTTATTTGTAAACAGACAGCAGTGTGGGACAGAAGGGATGCATGGAGCTGTTGGGTGCTGCCCTGTGCCTGGGTCCCAGGGGGTGGGAAAGGTGCCACACAAGGGAGGCTTTGACCTTCTTTGCAGTGGCCTCAGAAAACCTGGTGTGTTTGGGAGCTCTCTTTTTAGACCTGCTGTAAACCAGGCCATGGCAACCGCGTGTTTTTATGAACTAGCACTTAGGCAAAGGGTATAAATACATTTGAGAGTGCACTCTAGTGGCTTGTTATGTCAACAGAGCCCTGGATCCTTTCCTTCTGCACCCGGGCCAAGCCCTGCTTGCCTGTCTGTCCAGCTGGCAGGGCCAGGGTGGTGGCTCTGGGTGGCACAGGATGGGACACTGCTCTGGGGACACCTGCCTGCAGTGGGGCACCTGCCCTGCTGGTTGCCCCCACTCCATGTGTCCAGCTTGGCCCCACAGCAGAGTGGGACACTGCGTGTGCAGTGCAGGGTGACACGGTGCAGCTGCAGCACCCACAGCAGCACGGCGTCTCCTCAGGAGGGAGGAGGAAACACGGGACCGTGGGGACATTGATGGCACCAGGGGTGGCTGAGCTGCTTGGAGCCTTGACTCTCCTGCTTCACTCCAACGGGGCTATGTCCAGTCATTAGGCTTGGAAAGGCTCAGCCCTCAGCATTTCATGTTTCTCCTCCTTGAACATTTGCATTTAGGTAGCTGCAGCTGCATCTTTTGAAAAATAATTGAAAAAAACCCCCAGACTCAACCACCACCTTTCCTCAAGTGGACTTTTATACTGGTCCAGCCCAGTATAAACTACCTCCAGTATATGCTCCCTTAATGAGGCAAATAAAAAAGGGAAAGAAAGAAAAAAAGAAAAGAAAATAAAGAGAAGGAAGGAAGGAAGGAAGGAAGGAAGGAAGGAAGGAAGGAAGGAAGGAAGGAAGGAAAAACAAGAGAAAGAGAAAGAAAGGAAAAGGAAGAAAAGGAAAGGAGAAAGGAAAGATAAAGGAATGAAGGAAGAAAGAAAAAGAAAAGAAAAAAGAAGAACTGATTTTTTCCCCTGTTGAAACAGAAGATGGGCTTGGGCAGTGTATGGATGCTACTCCTGCAGTGGGTGCATTGCAGGCAGTGACCCTTGCCATTTGCCAGGCATGGCCATGGAATAGCCCAGCTGCCCTGCCCTGATCCCACACAGGCCAGCAGTATTCCTGGCCCTCCTCCTTCCCCTGCCCTTTGTTCCCAGGAGCAGATGCCTTTCCTCTGCCAGGGCCCAAGGTCAGGCAGTGCTAGAAGCAGATGAATGGAAGTGCCTGCTCATCCACTTCATCACCCGGAGCTGCTGCTCTGCTCCAGAGGTAACTCTTTCACTGCCTCCGGACGGCCTCTGGAGCATGCCACGGGCTTTGAGCACTAAGTGTGGGGTTCAAATTCTATGGAATGGTTCCAAATTCTCATGGAACTCCCTAAGAGGCTGAACTCTCCCTCCTGGGAAAGAAGGCACACTGACATCTCCCATAGAGAGCTCCCAAGTGCATGTTAGTGCCCGTGTGGCTGTCTTGCTGGCTGGCATAGGTACACTGAAGATGGGGTGACAGCTCTGCTGTATTTTTAGACATCACTTTACTTTTCTTTCTGCCACTCCAGAGCTGGTTTTGTAGAGGCTGGAATAGAAGAGTGCATTCTAAACCTCAAAATGTTGCATCGAGTTGAAAACCCCTATAAAACAAACAGAGAAACCAGAAGTGCTCATAGGAGCTTCTCATAGGTGTTCCTTCATCTCATCACCTCTGACTCAGCAAACACCACAAGAAACATCCTTGCCCATTAGATCCTATCTCCAGCAGCACTGGGCCAAGTGTGAGAACCTGCCCTGTGTGGCACAGCACCCAGCCATATCCCCATCTTGGAGTCCCTTTGACTGCCCCCCAAGTTGCTGCCTCTTGCCCTGCTGGTCCCCAGCTGTGGAGAGCCCCCATCCCATCCTGGGGTGCCCTGTCCAAGGCTGGGGATACCCTTCTGGGTGGGGGCTGTGGCTTTCCTGAGAAATAAATTCTGGGGAGCCTCCAATCTGGAGGCACCTTGGAGGTGTTCAAGGCCAGGTTAGATGGTGCTCTGAGCACCCTGATGTAGTGGAAAGTGTCCCTGCCCATGGCAGGGGGTTGAAACGAGATGGTCTTCAAGGTGCCCTTTCAACCCAAACCATTCTCTGAGTGTATGACTTTCAGCTGCTGCCTCTGGGAAGGAAGGCATTCACTGAAGACTCTTCACTGCAAAAATGCCAAGTCTGCATTGTCTTTTACCCTCTTTCACTATAAAACACTTATTTCCCCCACCCGTGGCCAGCCCAGAGAAGCCTCATGCTGTTTCCTTCTTCTCTTTTTAGCAACCCTTTAAAACAGCCAGGAGATAAGTACCCAGAGACTGAATGGGTTGTTGTCTCACCAGGTTGCTTCCTTGCAGTGACAGCGCCTGTTCCCACACGGCTGGGTGGGAGTGGGGCTGCTGGGGGGAGGTGTGCAGGTGGGGAGCCCTGGGGGAGCCCCAGCTGCGATGGGGGCCTCACCCTGCCACCCACTCAGCCAGGGGCAAGAGAAAGCAACTTGGCCTTCCCTTTCTTCCTCACATGGTTTTGGGGTTGTTTTCCTTCTTTTTGCATCTCTGTGAGCTGAAGGAGGTCTGATTTTTTTTTTTTTTGAGGGGGAGGGAGTGCAGTTTGAGTAGACACCCTTAATTTTTTTCAACCAGAAATCCATGTTTTCTCCAATCACTTTCTAATCCTTTTTTATAGGTGTGTCATATTCTTCAACTGCATGTAGAAGGAGACTTACTTACAGATATTAGACAAAAACTGCATAACAGAATGAGGCACTTAATTTTGTCCAGACTACTTACAAGTTTTGGGTTTTTTCTGTCTGCCTTATTCAGGTGCTGCTAAACACTAAGAACAGTAAATTTTCTCTCTTTAGAGGTATCATCCCTCAGCTGATAGTTAGAAAACTAAAATCAGGGTACTGATGAAAGACTTCAAGCACAGAAAGGTGATGCTGAACATCACGTTTCTTTCACTTCACAAAAATTGGTAAATAAATCAGCTTCTGCACACTGACTCATGCCTTTGCAGATCCTACTTCAGGAATTGCACTGAAATCAAACCAGCATAAGGACCACTTTTTCCATCACATTTCCATAGCTATTAATACTGTAATAATTTATAAATCCAAATACTAAGTTCCCAGTGATTTTGTGGTGATGATTAAATAGGATTCTATCCATCTGTCTCATGAGAATACAATTAGTGCAACCTACCCTAGAGAAATTACAGAGGGAAGGTGTCATTTTCCTTGCAGAAAGTACTGTGCTGTCTTTATTAACTCTGGGCAACACAACACGTCATGCAGTAATGGCACTGGGTATGGGCTTCCCTGCACCTGGAAAGAAGGGGGGCTGGATGGGCCCAGCTGGGGCTTTAACTTGCTCTAATTAGTTAAAAAATTCTGCTTAGACATCCATTCTGCTTTTCTTGGAGGATACAAGCCATGATAAACATTTTTAGATGTGCTTTTTAATTAGTATTTTGATGTTTACTTTCATACTGAGAGCTCTTCCATTTGTGTAAGCCCTCTGCTTTGCTTTGGAGAGACAAATAACCTGTGCCCTTAACTGAACCAGCTCCTTTATGCTCCCAATTAATATTTTTATAATCCAAATGGTTATTTTATCTTACCAGTTCTGCTTCTTTGTGTTACTGTGGCTCTTTGTCCAGACCTCTTTGTCTGACCATGTTAAAATTAACTTGTGAAGGTGGATGACTGATTTCCTTTCCTGCACAACTGGGGTATTTCCTGAAATCTGCTTATTAATGGGGAGGCTCTCCAGCTAGTAAGACTTTCTGGGAATGGTGGTGCACTCTGGCTGGTTAGTCATTTGGCCTCTGGCCACCCCTCTGGGAGGGCTTGCAGCAGGGGCTCTGGGGGTTTTGTGTGCTCCTGGCTCAGGTGGAAGGTGTGAACCAGCCATGCTGCTTCCCGGTTATCTTCCGAGCAGGAACATTCTGAGCTGCAGTGGCAGCATATGTTTCTTTATCCTGTGTCACAAAAGTTTCCTGACATTTAGTGTTTTGGGGTGGATCCCTTCCTCTTCTGTGAAGAGTGCCAACCTCAGTGCTGCTTTTGATGGATAACAGCCCGTGAAGCACTGGAGCAGCACCAATAAATGTGGCTTGTGTAGGAAAGCTCCCGGGTTCCCTTTTTAGCTGCTTCTTGGCTGCAGGGGGACAGAAGTACCAGCCCTGCCAGCCTCCCCTTTCCCCTTCCCCTGCTGCCAGGGGCACCTTCCTGGTGGGAGAGCCTTGAGAGGTGCCTGGAGGGGAAGGGCTGTCCAAGAGGGCTGAGTCTCAGCTGTGTTGACCCTTCTCACTCTGTGCAGCCTCAGGGTTTGTTTAAGCTCTCTCCAAGGAGCTCCAAAGAGGTGCTCTGGCATGGCCCATTTCATCCTGAATGTGATGGTGCATTCACTCCCGTTTCCTCTGGAGTATTTTGTGATCTAAGGAATTCCTATCAGGCCTTGGGCTCTGTATAGAGAGTTGGCCAATGAAGCATCCCTTAATCACACCAGGAACTCTTGCATGGCCAGGGTGGTGAAAAGAGCAGGAATAATCAGTCATTCCCTGACAGCCTTGGAATGTCCCTTACCTGAATTGTAGCCAGTGTGCAATGCTATCATTATTACTGGACTCTAGAAAATTCCAGTAATTACTGACCCAGATTGTGTCTAGGATGGAAATTTGTTGATTACTAAAGCCAGCCATCTCACAGCCTTATGAACAGTGGTCCAATGTAAGGCCCCTGGAGCTCTTCTGGACTCCAGCAGGCTGCCACCAGCATTTCCCTGGGTGGGACACCTTTTGGAGCTCACAGATTCCCAAGTTTGCAAAGTTCTGAGGACCATCAAGGAAAGCCCTGACAACAGGGCCTGGACTGAAACCCTGCACTCTTTGAGGCTCAACCCTTGTCTGTTGAGAGATGCCAAGATACTTAAAGTGAGTATTTCACTGAACTCACAGTAAATAGAAAAGGTGGTTCTTTACTGTCACCTTCTTGAAAAGGGACACAGTGAAAGAGGAACATCTTGAAATCCTCAAGTTCACTGAAATACTCACCAGGGAGAGGCTGGTGAAGGCAGTCTGAATTTGATCCCTCTTGTTTAGCTGATACATGGCATACTCCTTCAGGTGCCCTTTCTCCCATCACTGCTCAGTAACCAAGTTTTGACCTTTGCCGTGGTACCCACAAGTGTGTCAGTCAGGGTCCAAATTGCTGTCAGGCAAGAGTGGTTTAAGGAAATGGTAAGCATTATTTGTGAAACTGTGTCATCTGGGCTTCATTTGCTTTTAAAATGGGGTTAAGAAAGGCAAATTAAGGTGCATTTCCTCACCAAGGAAAAAGCAAAGCTCGTCTCTTAGGGACCGAATTTCTGACCCTTAGTTTAAAAAAACAAAACAGAAAAAAGCAATGGTTTTTCTTTTGGAATCTGTTCTAATTCTAAACTGGATTCCATCCTGCCAACAGCTTTGACTGCGTTGACTTCATCAGCTCCGTGGGAGCATTCCAATGAGTAAAGTTTCACCAGAAATGTGAGAAGAATCAGGACTTAAATGTAAATTATGAGTTACGACACAGTTTGGCTTTAATTATTTATAAGAAATAATTTCATTATAAATAGGTTTTTCAGTTAAATGTATTGCTAGCATTACCTTGTTACTTATCCATGATTAATTAAATCATTGCAGATTTCTATGTTATTATCATTTCCATAAACTATAAATAATTCAGAAGAAATGTTGGTTCTTTCAGGGTACTTTGTATGTTCAGATAAGGCAGAAGAGCAATCTGGACCTAAGCAGAGCAAAATTCCTCCATCCTCAACTTTTTCACAACCATGTCTTCAGAAAAGGTGGGAAGGAAAGCGGCAGGGGGTGGCCAATGATTGTCCAAATGAAATGCTGGGTCCTGTCCCCAGCATTGCAGGGCTTTTGTCTCCATGCTGGGCATGTCCTGGCTACTTTTCAGAATAATCAGAAGGAAGTACAGAATTGGAGGAGTGAAGGACTTGATCCACTGGTCTGCCTTTGCTCCACAGCATTTGCTTCCCTTCAAGTAAAGGCAGAAGTGTTTTTGTTGCCATTGCAAGTTTAATTTGCCTTTTGATAAACAAGCAGAAAATGTTGAAAAATTCACACTTAAACTAACTTTAGAAATGTTTTTCAAGTTAATTTACATGGGAAATACAATCCTTGTTCATGAATAACGAGAGAAAAGCGTTGTGTTTCCAAGCAGAATCTCACAAGTATTTTAAGACTTTGCTCATTGGTATTGGCATCTCACTGTTTTATAATAAATAGGAAGGGCTGGGAAAATTTCTTGAAGCCATTTATTACTGTTGCTGTCTCCTTAGCAGTGTCAAGTGTCTTAATGGGAAAGAGTTTTGTGAGTTCTTGGATGCAAACAATGTCAGAACAGGGGTGGGGGCAGCTGGACTCCACTACTGGGGTGTGCTCTGTTATCCTCAAGCCCACTGGAGAGCTGCTGAGGGCAGGAACCGGGGTAAGAACAGCTGGGTCAGGTGCATGGAAGTTAAAACAGGCTCAGGAATTGCTTCAAAGTTAAGGAAAAGAATAAGCTGGAGAACTGAGCTGGAGTAATGAGCTTCATTTGATGCTCTGCAAAAGGTTTTCTGTCTGCTGGCATGTCTGTGCTGCATGTGTGCACTGGCATCTAAGGAAACCATAGGGAAATCACCTGGGAGTAAGGCTGACCATGCCATAGCTGGCTGGAGTGGAGCTATGCTGGATGAAGGAGTCCTGTGACTGGTCTTAATATAATTTTCCTCCTGGGGGGAGGTAGGGAAGCACCAAAGAGCTGTGCAGGACCAAGGCAGCACATTTTGGCATGCTGGTTTGGAAGGGGAGAATTGCAAGGGGCTAGCACCACCTCCATCAGGAGGCACCATGAAGTGCATGGAAAAGGCCTTTTCAGAGGGAGGAGGGCTGGGAAAGAAATGTCCTGTGTGCAGAGAGCTGAGTGGCATCCCTGCACCCCAGGCAGCACAGGCCTTCCTTCCTCCCTGACTGAAAGTTAATGGAGGAAAAGATGGAGCTGAGAGGAAAGAGCACGTGGACTGAAGCCTGTCATGCAGCCTGTGTTGTAGGAGGTGGTTGTGGTGCCCCTGCATTGGCTTGGCCACACGATACATGCAGCTGAATGCCACATGCCTGGCACACAGCTGTCTGACTTTCTTTTGGCTGTAGTCACCCAGGTCAGCCCAGCATGCAGGTTTCTCACAGATACATGTTTAATGGAGCTACCCTTGGTTATTGCCAGGAGAGGGAGGTTTGTTTGGATGTAATCCTCTGCAGGAGGCAGTTGGGTGCTGGTGACATCTCCTCTTCTGTCCCCTTGCTGGTGCTCAGCCAGATCTGGGTTCACTCTCCATCCCCAGAGCATTGTTAAACGCAGCCACCCCATGGGACAGCTGGTCCCTCTTCAGCACCTGCAGGATGAGCAGCAGCTCACCAGGCCCCACACTGGCTGCTTTCCCCCAGGCTGAAGTTGCTGTACATGTGCAGCAGCACGGCAGAGATGGGACCTGGCCTCGGTGAGTTAGGAAGAGCTCTGTTCAGCAGTGCAGGAGGAGGCAGGGGCCTCCTGATGAAAGAGCACGGTTCGGTTTCTCCGTCTGGCAGACGGCAACAAAACGATGTTGTTCTTGTTCTGGAGAGTTCCCCAACCGTGTAGAGAGTGGCACAGGGGAAGGAGCTGCAATATGATGCCTCTCCAACTGAGTGCAGCCTGGAGAGTAAAGCTCAGAGTAGCAGCTGGGGCCATTAACTCTCTAATCTCTCCCTTTTCATTACAGCGGAGTCTCTCTGCTTTGTGTTACACCACTTGCCTGTGGCAGTATCCTGAAGAGATGAGACTCCACTGAGATTAATAAAAAGGAAATGATTTGTTTGAAAATGAGTAGCTCAGACATATGGAATTCTCTGCAGAGGCACATCACTGCCCACTGCAATGGGCACAGGAGACCTGCTGTGAAACCCAGTGCTCCTATGGACACAGCATGCTGTGGCTGCCTGCTTTCTCCCTGCTCCAACTTCCCTGGGGAAAGCAAACCCTGCTTCACTTTCTGGTATAGCCATGACCTGTCCTGGATCAGGCTTTTTTGGCTGCTGGGTGCTATCAAGTTGTGCAGATAGCTGCTTGCTGTGAGCAGGCTGCCTTGAGGTGTGGCAGGGACTGCAGACCCAGGGGCAAGAGGTTCCCTCTGCTGCAGTGCCCCAGTTTATGGGGCAGCTGGTGGGTAGCCAGAGCTGCAGTCAGCTCTGATCCTTCACTCTTTTTTCTTTGCTACAAAAAGGATGCTCTTCATTTTGCAGGCAAGGTGCCTGCTGGTGCTTGGGGCCCCATTTCCCACATATCCTCTTTTCAGCTCAAAAGGGCTGCTGCCTTGTGATGTACCAGCCTTGCCAGAACCCCACTCATGGCCCATGAGCCAGCCACAATCGTCCCAGGCTGAGCAAACCTCCAAAGTTGGGACTTGCCCACCCTCCTCGTTGTGCTTACACTGCTGCTCGTGCAGTTGGCACATGGGAGGCAGTCTGGCCCAGTGGAGAGCTCTGTGAGTGTGTGTGTGTGTGAGCATGGCACAAGAGAAGTGGTGCCAAAGTGAGGCCAGGCAGGGAGAGACCTCTGTCTAAGCAGCAGTGTGAGGTAGGGCTGGTTTCAGACCCTGCAAAACCTCCCTGGCTTTCTCCTTCCATCACCAGCCCATCATCCCAGAGAATCTGTTGCAGCAGTGGTGTGGACTCAGGATGTCCCTTGCCTGCTGGAGTTCAGAGGGGATCCCCAGCAGAGCCAGCTTGCTTTCCCTACACCCTCCTCTTGTGTGATCTTCCATCCCCCCCCTTTTTTTTTTTTCTCCCCCCCCCCTTTTTTTTTTTTTTTTTTTTTTTTTTTTTTTTTTTTTTTTTTTCCTTTTAAAGCAGATGGGAAAAACTGGGTTTAGAGGTCAATAACCCAGCTATGTCCGTACAGAGGCTGGTCAGCAGCAGGGGGTGGAAACAGCCTCCCCCCCCAGCCCTAGGGAGCCCTGGTTTCCCTCCAGGAATGGCACTGCCGGCAGGAGTAAGCGAACGAGAAGAAATTGCCCTGACTTAGCAAGAGGTCATGCAGAAAGATCCATGCTGGCAGACGAGACAGTGTGCTAAAGATAACTGTTTGACAAACTATATTTACTCTCCCTTTCTGGGAGGACTTAGAGGGGATTTGGAGCATTGTGCTAATATAAGCCATCCAGTGCCTGCGGTGGAGGAAGCGCCTACTCCGGGCTTCTTGTGCTTGTGTCTTTGCAAGCCTTGAGAGGGGACGCTGCTGAAAATAGCCTTGTCTCTTAATTGTATTCTTGGGAATGCTAATCAGCAGGCTTGTTCTTCCCACCAGCAGCAACTGGGCAGCGATCCTGTGTGATCAAATGCAGCTGCTTCCCTCCCCAGCACCACTATTTCTCTTGCCAGCAGCACTAGCTGTCCCTGCCCATGCTCCTTGCTAACCGGCACGGAAGGTGACCCATTTTGGAGGCTCTCAGAGCCAGGGAAAAGCCCATTGTTCATGTTTTCTGGATGTTCTGGGAAACCTCCGGACTGTAGCTGGCTCTCTGCCTTCCAGAACACCCCACCTAAACAAAAGCAGTGGGGGGTAGTGCCGGACAAAGGGACAAAAGAGAGAATCCTTTTAAACAGTCATGACTTTTCAGCTGATACTCAGTAAGCTTTCCATCACACAGGAAAAGAGGCACTTGAGATTTTGAGTATGCAGTAACCATGACAAATACAGAAGTACAAAAACAGCTCTAGGCAGCTAGAAAGAACAATACCGAACAAACAAATTAGCCATCTGTACCATCTCTAGCTCCTGAAAGTAAACATAAACACAGACCCACACTGAAAAGGACTGCACTAATAGCAAATTAATTAGCTCCACCGGCCCTTGGAGGCAGCAGGGGGTGAGAGGCAGGAGGAGCAGATTTCTCCCTGCCTCCCTGCGGGTTGGGTCTCTGGGCACAAGAAACACTCTCCTGAGGGCTGGGGAGTAAGGATCAGATCACCAGGGTGCTCCCACTGTGAGTGACAGCAGGAGTGACACTGTGGAAAATCTTCACCCTGGGGGGAGGGGAAGAGAATGTCCAGCATTCCTATTTCAGACACTTCCTTTCCCAAGCCCCAGCCACTGAGGGTCTTGTGATCCTTCCTCTCTCCTCTTCTTCAGTCGCAGCAGGGTGTTGGGAAGTTTATAAATACGAGCAACTGTTTGCTCTAATCCAGCTTTGACCATAGGGATAAGTAGTACACCAGGCTCCTCTTTCCTTACTCCCAATTTATCCCTGATTGACTTGCCCATCCTGTGGCTACCATTCATAATACTCAGCTTTCTTCGTTTCTTACTGATGTCTCCTTATATGCCAAACACCCACAGAGAGCTGCCTTAAAAAAATCATCTTGAGATGCAGAGGCACCAGAGTGGTATGGGGTGGATGGGGGTAGCAGTGTAGCCCTTTTGGGAGCTTTATGCCTCCCTGTTCTGCACGATGGGGGTGTTATTCCAAAGAAGAGTGAGGAGGAATACGATTTGGTAATAGACTACCTCTCTGCTGTGGGTGCCTGAACTCCTCTGCAGTGTGAAGACCAAGCCCTGCAAAGAATATCTGTTATGTTCTCAAGAAAGGGAGCCAGACCCTTAGTGCTGCAAACCAGAGCTGTGCTCCTCACAGCCACGTCAGAGGTAAGTGTGCAGTGCTGCATCCCACCAGCTGGGAAAGGACAGTGATAGGACATGGGTCTGCTGACTGGCTTCCACTTCTGAGTCCCCTAGGCTGTCCCCAGCTCCTGTGACAGGTGCAAGGGCTGTGTGTGAACTGCATTGCTCACCTCAGGGGATATGAAGATGAGAAGCTATGCAAGGCATGCTTGCAAAGTCACATCCCCATCTCATTGCTGGTGAACTCTGCAGGCACAAAGGAATTTGCTGTTACTGTAAAGTTCTGCACTAGCTGTGCTTAATCACATCCCTTTGGGGAGGGCACAAGCGAGTGAAACTTGAGTTGAGGGCACAGATTAGGAGAGCAATGCAGACTGGAGGAGAAAACAAACACACCCATGAAAGGGTGGCCTAAAATCTGTCACTGTCAGAGAAAGAGCAACAGCCGCATCTGTCTAATAGCACATACCATTGGGGTAGGAACTCTTTACTGGTGCATGACCTTCAAGTCATTGCCAGGAATAGATTTTGGCTCAAATTTCAATCCTAAGTAAAGCATCATCTCCTGTCACGATTTGGAAGCTGAGGCATTTCAGTTTCCAGAAACAAACAAAGCTCACAGGAGGCAGCCCAATGGCCCTGGCTGCTGCAGAGCCCAGCATGGCAGCACCTCTGGAAACAGCTGGGCTCTGCCCTTTGGGAATGCTATAGGGCAGAGGGACCCGATGGGCTTCATTCCCCCTGCTCTTGCCTTTGTACGTTGTGCCTGTGCGTTGTCTAGCCCTCACTGAAGCTGATAATGCAGCTCCATCTTTCCTCCTAGTATGTAAGAAAAAATGTTTTCAGTTCATTCAAAGGAGTGAGTATTTTTAACGGTGTAATTCGGTTGTTGTCCCAGGCTCTTGCTGATGGTTTTCATACCAGAACTGTGTTTCTTTCCAAAGATTCCGAAACCCAGCAGCTGAGGGGAAGCACAGTTTTTGAAGGGAGGAAGGCTTCCCTTCAATTTTGCAGAGATGCACAGTGGGAGCCAGGAGCCAAAGAGCCTTCTATTTTCCATGGCAGCTGTTGCCTACAAACCAAATTAATCAAGTCTCCCACTTTGACACCCTCTAACTTGTTTTATGATGGTGGCTGAGAAACATGGAGTGCTTTGTACTAAATGGAAACAGCAGCCCAGTGAGTGGAGAGCAGTGTTGGGGGTGAGGGGACACAAATCTCCTTCCAGGTGCCCTGCTAGCCAGGCGACAGCCACCAGCCCCACCCCAGGTACTGCTGGGCACTGCTTCCCTCCTGCTTTCTGAGATGGCAGTTTTGGAAGAAAACAAAGCACATCCTGTTCTGGCAGTAAGAGAAGGTCCCTGCTCCCAGCAGGCATTTCAACAGCACTTAGAAATGGGGTCCTGGCTCCTGTACCTCGGCAAACTCAGGTCTGAATTCACTTCCTCAGACCTGGCAGCCCACAGTGAGCTGCAATGACAAGGTCATGGCCACACACAGCTTGTGTTCCTCCAGGGATCTTCACATGTGGAGGCAGACAGCATGGGCATGTGCCTGAGAGAGGGAAGGGGTAGAAACAATACCTGAAGGCCCTTGCACACGTTGCCTCTCACAGCCCAGAAGTTCCCAAACCAGCCTCAGGAAGAAAATGTTTTGCTTAAACATCACCTGAAATGGGAGGTTTCAGTTCAGTGAAAACCCACGGCTGATACACACCCAGAAACTGGGGAACTAAAGTGAGAACCAGGATGAGCTCTGGAGAGCAAGTGCTGGTGGTGTGGGAGGAGACTACTGCTTTTACCTCTGGTACTTAAAGCACTATACCTTCAGAAGCATTTTCTGTGCTTGTTTGAAATGTCTCTTCAGCAGCCTCTGAGGAGAATTCACACCTTCTGTTGGTAGCTGTGTCTGCTCACTCTGCCTAGCAAACTCCAAATGCAGGGGGCACTGCCCATCACAGAGGTAGGATGGTGGTCTGGCAGCCTTTCAGAAACAGAGGAGCAGAGAATATTTAGAAGGACTGTTTAACTTTCTAAAGCCTGGCACCATTAGTTGGCTTCACCCAGGTGAAGCATACTGCTTCTGTATAGACCCACCATTGCAGCTGCTTCACAGAATCACGGAATTGTTTGGGTTGGAAGGACCTCTGATCCATCATCTAGTCCAACCCTCCTGTCATGGCAGTGTCACCTTGAGCAGGTGACACAGGAATGCATCCAGGTGGGTTTTGAATGTCTCTAGACAAGGAGACTCCACAACCTCCCTGGGCAGCCTGTTCCAGTGCTCTGCCACCTTCTATGTAAAGAAGTTCTCCCACATGTTAAAGTGGAACTTAATGTGTTTCAGTTTATGGGCATTGCTCCTTGCTCTGTCACAGGGCATCACTGAAAAGAGTTTGGCACCTACCTTTGATACCCACCTGTGAGATATTTATATGCTTTAATGAGGTCCCCTCTCAGCCTTCTCTTCTCCACATCAAACAGGTCCAGTTCCCACAGTCTCACCTCAAAAGAGAGATGCTCCAGACCCCTTGTTATCTTTGGTCTTCTGCTGGACCTTCTCCAGGTCCCCCTTGTCTTTCTTGTACTTGCTTTGGCTCGTCAGGTGTAGCAAGGAAATGCATATAGGAAACGATCAGGACAGACAGGAGGGGTTTTGCATTCCCTGTGCACTGCTGTAAATGAGCACGAGGTGAGTGGCAGAAGTCCACCATGCCTCATAAAAGCCCCGTGCAGCTGGATGTAAGCACGCTTCTTCCAAGTTGCTGAGAGAAAGCTGGGCAAGGAAAGCCTGATTGTGCTTGGTGATCCTGTCGTTTTCCAGTGGAAGCAGTGGTGGTCATGGATGCTGTTTTCTGCAGCCCTGTGTTTCCTGCTGGCACTAGGATGCTTAGCAAATCCTGGGATCTAACTTTCTTCCAGCAGGTAATAGAAGAACATGTAGGTGAAATGTGAAATCCAGCATAATTGGAGCTGGGAAGCTCCTCTGCAGGAGGAGCCTGTGGTCGGCAGGAAATACAGCGACACTTTGAGTCTGTAAGGACGTTGTCAGAGCTCACAGAGCACCAACCTGATGTAGCCAAAGGAAAGCAGAGGCCTTCACAGGTTTAGCTATGACATCCTACACAGACACACTAATGACTGTGGTGCTTTTGATCCTTCTGAAGAAAGCTGATGCACTTGAAATTCTCTGAGCTACCTGGAGTAGAAAACCTAATGCTGCTCCTGATGCTGCAAGGGAGCCTGCTTCTGGGCATTTTTGGAGACTGAAATCCACAGCAGCCACACGCTTTAAGTGGCCAGAAGGAGCTTTCTTGTGCGCACAGTAACTGTCAGAGGGTTCAATTTATTACCACATCCAACAGGTATGACAGATGCCTTGCAAACCCAGGAGATAACTCCTGATGGTTAATGCTCTCCCCCAGTTCCTGGCCAGTCATGGTCCATATCTGTACATTTGGATGAAGAGGAGCTGTGTGTTTGAGGATTTTCACACCCTGTATCTCCTGCATTCATGCCTTTTAAGAGATCTTCTCTTACAGCCATACATATAAATAGGGTATCTTTGTGCCTTCCTGGGTCTGCCTTCTTCAGGATAAAAGAGGTAATCAGGAGTACTGAGAGGGTTTCTGTGGCGTGGCAAGGAAAATTCTTCAGTTTACGGATCATTACAAAGCTCCTGAAAATCAAACTATTTTTCATATGTAATGAACTGTGCATGTCCTGCACAGCAATAAAAATATCAGAAGTAGTACTAAGAGCTAATGTGAGCCATAAATACCAGCTTGTATTTGTAATATTTTCATAGGGCCATTATAACTGAAATATAAATGGAGTTTTTATTTTAAACATTTAATATTAATCAAATGGTTATGAAAGTACATAACAAACATCTGTGACATACTCATGGCCTAAATAATAAAAATTAAATGGGTGATGAATTCTTGTGAAAATTTAATTTGCAAAAGAAAGAACATTGCATTAATAAGACATAATTATATCATCAAATATTTACCATTATTTGCTGGAATCCATTTTATTTTTATTTTACACAATAAAACAGTGGCTACATAAAGCAGTAGGCTGGGGCTCATCGAAACACTCTTTGTCCCCCCAGGCTGAGCAGGAAATATGCTTTTAACTCAGGTTTTTCTGCTTTGTTTCGCTGCTTTCCTCTAACAGCTCCAAATGCTGCATTTAGAATGCTGCCATCTCTTTTTTGTTACTCAGTCCACACCAGTAAATTATTTCAACCCGCACCTCTGTAGAGAATAAATAAAGTAGTTCCAAATTCCTTTGCAGACCTGGGTCAGTGGGTGAGCAACACTGGCTGTCTGCTGGGTGCTGTCACACAGCAGCCACCTTCACTTCTTCAAGGAGCAGTGGCGTTTCCACCACAGAAGCAGTGAGAAGACAAAGTCAAGCTGAGACTGTCAAACTGATGTTCCCTTCCAACCAACAGCCAGACTGAGGCTGCTGTCAGGAGTGCATTTAACAGAGGGTGGCACCAACTGATGGCCATACCCCTGCACTCTGTGTTTTATTCCCTGCCCACAGGGCTGCTGGCTGCAAGGATTAGGACCTTTCCTAAGATGCTCCTGCAGAGGCGTAGGATCCTAATGGGATTTCCATGCAAACAAGGCATGCCCTGAGCATCTGGGCAGGGTCAGTGAGGAAAGGATAGCCCAGGTTGGAGCATCATCCTTTTGAACCAAAGCTCTAGGTTCTAGGATGGTTGTTTTTCTATCAGGTTTCGTAAGGCACAGTTGCTGCCACCCAGTTTTGTGTTGCACTTGTTTTAGACAGCCTTTGCTCAGCTCAGCCAATGCTAAGAGACTCAGAGGGTTCTTTGGGGTTTTTTAGGTTAATTTGGAAACTTCACTGATTATACACCTGCCAGCATAATTTACACCTCTGAGGATTGAGTTGATTAGAGAATCAGTGTGAATGATTCATTTTATTCATTGAAGGCAGGGCTATGAGTGTGCTGCAGCCTGCGACTGAACTGATATTTCCTTTAATTGTTCAGCTGGGTCCCTGGCAAGCATGAGCTGGAGCTGCACAAACTTGCTCAGTAAACATTTCTAGCAGTCCGACCTTCAGCAGTCCTGCCGAGCCAAACCAACCCCCTGTTGTCTTCTGGCTACATGCTTGTGGTTCACCACCCCCACGTGTGCACCCTGCACATGGGAGCAGCTTTTTGGCTGTGGATGGAGGGATGGAGGGAAGAGGCCCTAATGCCTGATGCTGGTAGCAACAAGAGGCTGAGCGTGGGACAATGTACATTGCCCCCTGTTTTCATGGCACTGCTGTTACCCAGGTGACACCCAGGTGGCAAGCTCATGTCTTTTCTGTCTCTTGGGCAAGGGTGCTCACTGCCCTGGTACCTAGAGAGGTTGAAGGGAAGGGAGAGCAGCAAGCAAGCAGGCAGTGCTGGATAGTGCTGCTATTATTTATATTGTTCATGAAGAGCATAATGGACTAGAAAGTACAGTGTAAAATCTGTGAGTTCCTCCAGGTAGGGAAGCACGATTTGCAAGCACTTTGTAGGGCTGGAAGTCAAAGTGGTCTTGGCAAATGGGAGAAACTGTCTGAGATCAATAAACTGAAATTCAATACAGGGGAGTGCTCAGCACACACTTGGAAGGAGGACTCAAACAGAATGATGCTGTGGGGAAGCACCAGGCTGGCAGCAGCAGTGCAGGGTGGGTCTGGGTAAGTGGCAAGGCAGAAGACAGAGGTATGGAATGGGGAAGGGGCCAAGTGGGAGGTGCCAGAGGCCATGTGGGTTTGGAGAAATCACCATTTCTCCCTCAACCAGACAGAGCCAGGCAGAGAACAGAATCCTGCTGGTCCAGGGATGATGCAGGTGAGCGTGGAACAGAGAGGGGCATGGTGGTAGCCTGGGAGACCTGGCTTACAAGGAGAGATTGAAGGAACTGGTTTGTTCAGGATGGATGACAGGAGGATGAGGGCAGATGTGGTAGCATGTCAAATATCTAAGCATTGCCATTAGACCAATTAGTCTTCAGGTAGGCAGAGAAGTTGAGCTCTTTCTCAGTCAGAGTGAGCTGGGTTACAGCTAGAGAAAAACATGCTGTAACCAGCAAGTGAGGTGAGCCCTGGCTGAGGGCTGTTCCTGTCACCAAAGATATTTTCAAAAGGTTAAACACATATCAGTCGAGGATATCAGCTAGAAAGAGAGGGAAGGGGAGGGGAAGAGGAGCTGGATGGTCTGTTGAGCCATACATGTCCACGACTGCAGTGATTCAGATTGGGGCAGTGCCCAAAATGTGTCTAGTGAATTCCACACGTGCCAAGAGTGACTCCTAACGTTGTCCTAAAATGGTACTTGATTTTAGCAGGGAGGTCATACCTCCTATAAAATGTGATATTTAGGGTATCAACAGCATTTGTATCCCCAAAAGCACAGGCCAGATTTTTCATATTTGAAATTATTTTCTACAACCCTACATCAAGCCTGGCTGAGTTTTACTCTCAGATCAAAGTTTCTCTACTTGCATGACTGCAATGCTGGCAGTGCCAAGGCTAACTTACGAGACAAATTATATGATGAGTCACATGAAATATTGTTTCATCTGTATCCAGCACTAATACTGTAAGATGTAGAACAGTAACCTCCTTCCTCAAAAATAAAATGAAAAGTGCCAAAACAGAGGTGCCAGGAAGAAAGCAGAAGCAATTCAGCATTGTGCTGGGTGTTAGCTTAACTAGGAAATGGGGGTGAGGTGAAGCTGAGTGATGTGCAGAATAGTTCAAGTTAGCCAGTGATATAATAAAAAAAGGCTTCAGTTTCAGGCATGGTCTGGTTAATCATCGTGAGGATTAGATACAATAGACTCAGAGATGTTGGAGAAAGAAGGCTGCATTTAGACTAGGGAAAAAAATATTTTCAGGTGTTGTAATTTCAGGTTCACCTAAATTCACTCACCTTTTCTACCCTTCTTTGCAGATGTACCCTACGGGACCTTCAGCAGCCTGAGCTGTGCTGTGTTGGATAACATTCGTCTTCTCCCCCTAAAGATGGGTCAGAAGTAGCATACATATGTCTGTACATTTCACTATTTATTATGTACTTAAAAAGTCAGATCTTCTGGTAGGAAAGATAGCTCAAAGAGAAAGAAGAGTGCACATCGTGATTGCATGGTGAAAAAAACCAAACCAAAAAGAAAATCAGATTTTGCTACCAGTTGTCCTTGCTTGTAAGCCCCCTCTGCCTGCCGCTAGGTGGTAACTCCCTGGCTTGCTCGTGTTTCTTGTCGTCCACCATGGTCCCCGTGCTATTTCTTGCTCTGTTTCCCCAGCTGGCTGGGTTGTGCACCAGTGCCTTTTATGGCAGGGCAGGCGAGGCCAGGGCTTCAGCTGTGCCCCAGCCTCTCGCCGCTGCCCCCAGCCCGCCCGTGCTCCTGGGACAGGCGGTGGGGTTCAGGGAGGGTATATTTAGCTCACCAAGGAGGAGGGCTACAGCCTGACATCAGCCTGGCTGGCTCCTTGCAGCCAGGCCACGCTCCACCGCCTGCCCTACACCCTTGGCATCAGCGCCTGGTGCCGCCCCGGTCAGCCGCTCCTGCCCTGGCCTGCTGACGCAGGATGCGGCCAAACTGCGAGAACAGATGGCTGGGTGCCCGCGTGCTCCACCGTGCACAGGGCAAAAGCCAGGGCAAGCCCTGTCACTCACCCGCCGCTGTTTTGGCAGCGCTGGTGGGTATCAGCACGGGTTGGGAATTTCAGTCCCTGCCTATCTCCAGCGACGGGCCCCAGTGCCCCCCACGCGCTCTGGCCGAGCGCGGCGTTTATCGATGGTTATTCCAGGGCTGGGAGCGGGCTCAGAGTTCTGCAGTCACAAGGAGCACACATTCCTCTGGGTTTATCCTTCCGACTTTGCTGTGAGCAGCGTGACAGGAATAGTGATTGCAGCCTCTCTGGTGTGGTGAGCTCCGGGCACCCACCTCTTGGCGCAAGGCAGATGAGCCCCAGCTTGTTTCAACTCCCCAGGCTGGAGGTTTTCCCCTCTGTTTGGCAGCCAGGAGCGATGTCTGACAGACAGAATTTTTTCCCTGCCTGGAATCAGGCCTTCAGCAGATGTTATGGGTATCTACTGGTCCTTAACTGCAAAAGGGGCCTGACCTTTCCAAAGGAGCTGAACACAGGCAGTGAAACACACACTTTGTATTTTTGAGGTTAATGAGGCTTCATTCACATGGGACACAGATGGCTGGATTTTTGGCAGTGCTGAGCACCTATGACTAGTACCACATTCACTCAGAACATGTTGGCATGCAGAGCTCTGGAAAATTAGGCCATGTTTCTCCAGTGTAAAAGGCTTGTTGATGTGTGGGATATCAAATGTGTAAAATTATTTTCACTCTGCTTCTTAATAACAATAAAAGGATGAGTCATAATTACTTTCTGAGAATATTAAAATCCTAGACATGATGCATCTTACACTGTACAGTGAATCTCTACAGCACAATGTATTAAATGCTCTCCTTTATTACAGAATAGTGATGTCTAATAACTCCCAAGCTCAAGTTTCCCTGCAGTATTTATAATTCACATCCATAATAACATTTTCCCATTTAGCTGTCTGGGGCAGGTGCCACAATGTGTTGTACAGCACGGGTGCAAATAATGAGATAGGGTGATGTCATTGTGTAGTGTTCCTCCTAAGGGAGCTAAAAATACTCTCTCCCTCTTTCTCACCTTTCATCATCGCCTGCTTCTTCCCGCCTGATGCTTTTGCACCTGTTTCCATGGTAACAGCTTCTATTGTAGCCCAGACCCTCATGCAGATGTTGTCATTGATCCAACACCTTGCGGCAGCTTTGATGGCGCATTGTCTTCTTATTTCCCACTCTCCTGTCTCTGTTCTCCCCCAGAAAGGATGGGTTGGGGATGCCTCCTCCTGCTCAGGGCCTTTGATCTGAAGGAGGAGAAGGGAGAAAGTTATTGATTTAGCTTTATTACCAATTGTAATCCTTCCTGGAGGGATTTCTGAGAGTTAAAATAATATGCCATGGAACCAGTTACAGGTTTGCTTGTGTAGTTTTTAAAATGGATGCCTTAAAAAAACAACCAATAGAGGAGTCAAGAATGATTAGCATTGGGAGACCATAATTAAAACCTCTCTCTGACAGGGCATGGAAAACTGCTTTGCTGGGGGATGCTGCTGCTTTGCTGTTTGCACAGTCTGATCAGAGGTTTGTTTTTTTTTTTTTGCCATTTTCTTTCTTCTGCTTTTTTTCCCTTGCTAAGTGCCTAGAGAAGTTTCCACATATTGGCTGTGTTCATTGTTCAGGCTCTCCCCACCCAGGCTTGTCACTCCAGCTTGGCTTGAAGGGAAAGGGAGGGAGGCAGCAGAGCTGTGCTAGAAAAGCTGCACCATGGATTACTGCTGAAATGAAATTTAGCTGTAAGGGAAAAAAAAAAAGCAGAGAACAAGGAAATTCTGCTTAATCACCTATTGTCTGCAGTTGTTTTGCATTCTTCACCTGTCACTCCTTGCTGGAGTCGGACGTTTTTCTCCTGATGATGAGAACCTGACAGACGGATGGTAATGAATGTGTAACTGAAAACCTGGGCTTTTGCATCTGCATTATTTATTCACCTAAAGCAAGAACTGCTCTATATTTAGTGTATGATGTCAGCGCCTTGTTTGCATCCTTAGAAATTGGCAGGGAGCCACATCTCACATGACATATGAAATCACTGATAAATGCTTCTTTTCAGTGAAAGAAAAACAGCTTAATAAATGCAGCTCTTTTCTGCTTTCATCTCTTCCCTCCCCACCACGCTCCCTTCCCCTTCTGGGACTTGTCTCTCCGTGGCAGAGCTCAGCAGCATCTGTGAAGTGGAAATGAGCAGGCAGTACAGCAGATCAAAATGAGGCCGTGGGTAGGCTCGGGAAGTTGCTGCCCTCCCAAGCCCCCCTCTCCTCCCCCCTTCCAAGTCCTGGGGCTCTGCCAAAGAACTAGCCAAGCTGGGCGGAAAGGAAAAAAGGGAGAGAGGGAGAGCCTCCTCCTCCACCCAGCACAGGCTTTGTGGGGATGCTGGTATTCCTGGTATGTAATGAGTTTCAGTTGGGCTTTAGCAGGCAGGGAACAGGGGACAGGCCGGGGTCCCACGTGCAGAAATGCCACTGTGACCAGTACCAGCAGTTTTCTGCCTTGAACACATCTTTGGTGCAATTGTTCAGCAACAAGACCTTACATTTGTGCTTTCACAGGGGAAATACAGCCAGGGCAGTTTCCTGGCATTGCTGCAAAGCCAAAGGCTGGGAAAAAATAGCAAGTTTTATGTATAAAAATATAGGTTTGAGTGCCAGAATTTCATCTGCCATTACCTGGCAGGGCTCCACTGAATTTCTGTGCACTGGTTCAGGCCATTTCAGGGTCTGATTCTTAATTCAAACATGGCAGAAGTCAGGAGGGTGAAGAAGATCAGTGCAGCTTCTAGCTCACAGGGTCATGCCCATCCCAACATCTTATGGCTAGTTTTTCAAAGCTGGCAGGTGCCGTGGTTCCACAGCCTATCTTGGCTTTCCATAGCAGCAGTGATAAGACCTGTAGGGAACTGCAAATGTAGCATCAACAGATCCCAAGGTTACAATTTGGGGCCTGAGTGGGAGGCTGCCTCAGATAAAGAGCACAGCTTGCCATGGGGCCAGTGTCCTCAGCAGTACCAAGCGATACCAAGTGATACTTATGAGAAATAAATTTAAAATAGCCAGCTGACCCATAGAAACAATCAGACTGTTTACTTTGGAAAGGATTTCTTGCAGTGAACAAAAGCAGTTAGTGTGAAGTCAAAGATCTACTCACCCCAGCATTTCCCTGGCAGGGTTTGACATCACTGCTGCCCATGCAGACCCAGCAAGAAGCAGAAGAGGGAAGATAGCCTTGCTGCAGAGCTGCTATGCTGCAGATGAATGGCTTTTCCTATTAAACAAGCCCATTCAAGCTTCCGCTCCACAGCCATTTACTTGATGGGTTTGAACAATAATGAACCAGGATTAAAAAAACCTGCCCCTGAGAAATTCAGGCTGCTTCAGCAAACAGGATCAAATGAAGTTGGTAGTATCATGTGGCCTGATAATATTCAGAAATGACATCAATGTATCCTGAGCTTATTCAAACCAGCATTTTGCTTTGGTTTGGTGAATAGGGAGACGTGGAGGTTACGCATCAGAGAGACATTTGAGAGGAATTTAACAGAGAAAGGTGGGGACAGAGCACAAAAGGAAATTCTTTCAAGAACTTTAGCATAAAATGTCCTCCGTAAAGGAATATGTGAGACAAGGTTTTAGATGAGACAGTTGTCCTCCCAGGAAAAACATAATGAAGCTGTTACACAGAAACTCATTAAAAAAAAAAGTCAACCAATGCCACAAGATGATATCTCAGTAGTCCCAGATGTTCTATGTTCTGGGAAAAAGGAGGGAAGATTACTCTCAGAAATTCACCCTGTGTTGGCACAATACTGAAGGAAACTTGGATTGAGTTTGTAAAATATAGAAAGATGCTGCTCCTTGGAGTAATGTAGGCAGCATCTATAAATAGCTAGCTGCCATTTCAAAAAGCTGAATGAAGCCTGATGGCTCATACTGAGCAGGAACCAGTACAATGGCTGCCATGGGTCTGGGAATTAGTAAATGTGCATTTATTCCTGATCATGTAATGCATTTTTTGTATGATATTGGGAGGTCCCAACAGCTGTCTGCCTCCATTCCTCTCAGTAACACTGGAAAATCACTGCCTTCTTTCCCCCAAGACCATGATCCTGGCATGTTAAAGACTGAGGGCTTGGGTGGTCACTTGCTGTACCTCCACCAGCTTGCTCAGTGTCAGATACTTTGCTCCCTGTTTGGGCTTCAGCTATAGCCACGTGGCTAGTTGAGAACAGCTGCCTATACCTGGACCAAATCTTGCAGAATTGCCACTCACCATTAATACTCTGGAAAGCTACAAGGAGCTCATCTCAATCCTGCCTGGAAAAAAATTTTGTAGCAGTGTTACAGCTGAGAGATTGTGGCAGAAATGTGGGGAGGGGAAGAAGAGCCTCACTGACGAGATGAAGCTCCTGAGCCTCCCAACAGGATGCTGAAGGAACGTGGATAGCTGAGGACTTGTGTGTGCTGTCTCTCCCAGGGAGTCACAGTCAGCACAGCCCTAGCTGCAGGTAAGGCAGGTGGCAAGGGGAAGCCCCAGGTGAGAATGGTGAAGCAGCTTTTTTAACACATTACCCCCAAAATGCCCACCGTGATCAGACCTCACTTCCATCGAGGGGAGAGTGGCAGGTGTGGCTGAGACAGAGAGCTGGGGGACAAGAGCAATGGCTGTGGCACCTCCCTGATTGTTCCTGATCATCTTAAAAGTCACACGTGCAAGGGAAAAGACAAGAACTGGCTGGGATGCAGCAGGAATGAAGAGCTTTAGCTTACACCTGGAGGTATGGGAGGGATCTTGGGGGGTCTGGACCTGATCTAGTGTAGCTTGCACTGTCAAGTTTCCTACCACTGGCTGCAGGCCAGCATCACAGTTACGTGACATGCAGACACAGCACTCAAACACCTAAGCCAGTTTTACATCACACCTTTGAGTATTTTGGTAGGTGTTTCCAAAGAGGTTCTCATTTCAGTGTATTAGTCCCCTGTTTCACTGCAACTGATGTTCTGAATGTGACTTCAGCATCATTTAGCAGCCAAGAAAACGAAGTGAGAGAAGGCTGAATTGACAGCAGGCTGGGATAGCAGGGACATTGTCATGTGGCCCTATGCAGATGAAAGTCCACTGAGGGGGGCAGTAAATCAAGAAAGCTGTGATTACTTTTTTCCCCTGTCCAGTGAAAGCTGGGAGATAACTGGCAAAGCTTTGCTCATGAGCAGATGTGACAGAGAGGGTGTCCAGCGGATGCAGCCTTTGTATCTTTTCAGCAGTTCCCTGGAGCATGAAACTGCTCTTTTCAGGCTGAAGCCGTCAGGAAGGGCATCTTATGCTTGCCATTTTTGATGAGAGGATTTAAGGGCCATCCAGCAGAGGACCTAACTCTAAACCCACAAGCAATCAATTTGTTTTGATGCTCTGAAATTGCTGTGCTAAACCAAGAAAGACGGATAAAGTGATAGGACATCAGCAATAGAGTTGGGTGGTTAAGCCAGATACAGTGAGTCTCTCTGTGACATAAGCTTTCTGGTACATCCTTTCTCCTTGGCCCACAGCAGCTGCATTTCAAGGCCTGCTAATATTGATCAGTGATAGAGCAATTCTCTCACAGAGTGTCAAAAGCACTTCTCACACACTTCCACACATTTTTTTTAATATAGCAATAAGCTGTGTCTTTACTTCTCAAGCAAAAGGCAAGCTGCTTTGGTTATTTATCTTCATCTAGTATTTTGCTTCACGTAAGGTCGTAAATGCGAAAAGTATCTGCATATCCTTTATGTTCCTAGACCCAAAGCATTCAATAAGAAATAAGCCATTAGTGACCTGCCATTCCTTTGCATCCAAAACAATTTCCAGCTGAAACCCCTGACAACAATAGAATGATTCAAAGATGTTTAATGAAGATTTTCTCAGAATATCTAGTCAGATGGATTTCACAAGTGCACTCTGTTTGCCATCAGAGAAATATGATATATCTTAGATTCACCTTTACTCACCTAAACACTCAAATGAGGCTTCATCAAAGAAAGCATGCTTCTCAACATGCTTTTTACTGACAATAGAGCTGTGCCCAGAAGCACTCTGTGCTAAGTCTTTTTCTTGTAAATACCCACAGGGTTATTGCTCGCCCTCCCTCATTCAGAACCTGGTGGCATGTAGGAAGAGGAACAACAGTTCCACACAGCTGTTGGTTCTAGTAGTTGGGGAGTCTTCCTTACTCTGAACTAGGGAAGAGAAACAGCTTACTTCCCCCACACTTTTGGAGCTCAGCCTTAATTGCAAATGTGATGTCCTTCAATGTAATCAGTTATTCCCTCGTTCTGAGCTCTCCTAAGTGCCTGATTGACCTTCACTGTCCCTCCAGCTCTTTGTCCCTCCTGGCAACAGATAAGATAAAACCTGTCAATGTGTTGGAGAGCTCTAACAGATCTTTCCTGTGTGCATTACGTTGTGGTTGTTCCCTGACATTGTGCTTCCTGCTTGTCCAACTTTGTCTCTGATTGATGGGAGCTGGGAGAGGTTGTTTTAACAGACGCAGCAGCCCCATGATGTGGGGAAAGACAGGGTCAGCTTAGGCTTGCCAGTGAAAGAAATGAAGGATGAAGCAGTCACCCTCTGCATCATTACTGAATATGATGTTTCATGTCCTTTTCCCTGTATCTTGCCTGCTGGTGAACAGAAGGTGTAATACGACCTGCCAGAGTTTTCTTCCCTTTCTCCTTTGCCTTCTTCACAGTCTGATTTAATCTGCCTTCTCTGCTCTTTCTTGCTCTTGTCCTTCTCATACCTCTTCCTTAGCTCTTTCCTAATTAAGATCTTAAACCCCATCTCTTTTCGCACTAATCATGCCACTACTGTCATATTTGCAAATTCCTTTTTTGTGCCCTCTGCTTCCTTGTTCCTTTTATTGCCTTTATTGTCTCTCTTGAGATAGCTCTTCAGGTCAAGGACTGCCCCACAGTTCAGACCTGTGCAATGCCTTGCCAAGTGTTGCTCCAGCTCTGCTTGGCCACAGCAGACAACAGAAACCTCACGTGCATCCCAACACTATAAAGCTCATGAGCTCCACTTTGCAGACTGAAGTCTCCTGCTGGCTATGGACTTTGGTACCTGGCAGGGCAGTGAAGCAAGCTGTTTGTGGCGTGCCTTGTGACTGCTTGGCAGCAGCCTTTCCTTCCTGCTGCCAGATAGGAATGGGGTTAGGTGTTCATTTCCAGGGCCATCTGATGGGTACCCCTTCACAACCCAACAGTCAAACCAAATTCCAGAGAGCAGTGCAGTTGCTGAACTCTTGGAAGCAGCTGTAGGAGAACATGTTGCTGGTTTGTCCACAAACTGGAGTGGCCTATGCAGTGCAGCGAGGAAGGGGACAGATCTGGTGGGGTGCATGGAGCTGCCTGGATCCTCACAGTCAGGGAGCCTTGCCTGAGAATTCCCTCAGCCTGCTGGGAAATGAGGGAATAGCCAGCTGGAGGCATCTGGCAGGGTGGGCAAGGGCTGGGAAACTCTGACAACAGTAAGGGGAAGGAAGGAGGGGTTGATTAGCTGTTCCTCTCTGCTGTTTCCAGACTTTATAAGACCCTTCAACCTTCAAGTGAAAACAGTGATACAGGATTGGCCAGCAGCTACCTAATTTTCTCCTGGCTCTCTTGCACACCACCCACCTCTGGTGGGGTGAGGCTTCCCTGAACCAGCAGCTGCACTGATACCAAGTCTTCTGTCTGACAGGGAGCGAGCAGACTGAGAGAGTGAGCTGCTGGCTACGTGGCTTCTGCCCCAGGTTTTCAGTTTGGGAAATCTGGTCACTCTGCTTGCACCTGTGGGTGAAGGGGGCTCTTGTTCCTTTTCTGGCTGCCAAGTAACAGGCTGCTCCCTCACTGCTCCAGAAGTGCCCAAGACATTATGGTGACAAAGACAGGAAAGGTGCCAGCAACAAGACTGGAATACTGCAGGATGTTTTGGGGCTGCTCAGTAGTACAGGTGAAACCAAGTCTTTCCATCTGGAGGCTGAGCAGCCAGGGCCACTCTGGCCGTGGGACAAGGGGAAGGGGGAGATGTGTGGCAGGACCCAAGTGTCCTAGAGTTTCACCCCCTCAGCATGCTAAGCACATCCTCCTCAGCCTGACCCCTGAGTGGTGGCAGCAGCAAGCCCAGCTCTCCAGGAGTGCAGAGCAGACCATAGCTGGTGGGGACATGGCTATTTTGGTGCCCTGAGTCATCTGCTGCCCTGAGCCTCTGGCTAGGGGCCAGCCAAGCAATACCTACATCAGGCAAAAGCCTGGCCCGAGCAAGACCAGCTGCTCCAGCACTGCCACTGTGCAGCTGGCTCCCGTGCTGGGAAGCAGGATTGTAGCATCTGTTTGGCCCAGGGGCAGCACAGGCAGCACGTGCTGCTCGCTGACACACTGCACAGCCTTTGGGACCAGCGCTGCTGAGTTCGTGGGGAAACGTGGAATGTGGGCACCACCTTGCACAGGGAGTGCAATGAATGGGGCCAAGCAGGGCTCGCAGCAGCAAGACCATTGTGTTTCCCTGGCCTGCTGGCTTTTCTCTCCTTGTATCCAGGCTTTGGGAAACGCTGGGGTTCAGTCACACTGGGAGCCATGTGAGCACTGGGCTGTGGCCACCCTCCTGCTCCTGGACTGTGGCAGGCTGACACCTACTGTGACCTCCTCACCCCGTGCCCTTGGCACAGCTCCTGGCATCAGATATCCCAGCTTTGCATAGTTGCAACTCCTACTGACTTGGGTCAGAGTTTACCTTGAGGGCCTAGAGCAGTGGCACTGCTCGGGGCTGTGGTGTGATGAGAGTGACTCACTGTTCCCACTCCCTGCCTTCCCCTTCTCAAACAAAACAAGCAAGGCCTGGACTTGCCTCTGTTCCCAACCCCTTATCTTGCTTTCCACACAGCCTGAACAAGCAGACCTGTGAAGGGTGGCCTTGCAAGGACCTGGTCCGCATGCATTTGCCAGGCATTGCCAGGCTTCTTTTCCATTTAGTGGAAAATAAAGAAATAAAGAAAAATAAAGAAAAAAGCTCTTTTTCTAGTCATTTAAATCCATTCTTCCCTGGCAGTTGCAGAGAACTGTGGGAAAAGCAAGAATTTTCACTCATGTCTCATTTCGGGGTGGGCTTGCCTGTCTCACACCTGGGTGACTCCCTGCTCTCTGTACTTCCACTGCCCAGGGCACACAGGGCTCCAGATACCACAGTGCATCTGTCTCCCTCCTCTTAACAGCCTGTCACAGCAGAATTCACTCGCCATTGCTGAGATTTAGCTATTTCCCTCAAGGGTCTGTTCAGCATCAGATATGCACATGTGCAACATCCATTTGAATCCATAATAAATGTGCACACACATTTTGTGTGGTGACTGGCCCCCTGACTCACACAAAAATGTATTCTAAATAGGCTTGGAGGATTTGGGCCGTCATTAAGTTTCAAGGAACAAGGTCCACTCCCGTATTCCTGTGCACCAGGGACCTGGGGATGTACATATCAGGAAAGACCCAACTCATGCCGCCCTTGCTGCATCCCCCCCTTCCCAGCCACCTCCCGGGAATGAAGAAACACGAGACTCCAGCACTTTCTTGGTGGCGTAGACTTCCTGTTGCAATCATCCTCTCCCTCGCCAGCACAGCGAAATCTGCTTAGCCTTTACTTTCTCACACATGTTTCAGATGTGCAGGGGTGTGATTGTAAACAATGTCATCGGCCGTGCCAGAGCTGTCTGCTCCTGCCGTGCTCCCTTCCCAGCACCCCAGGGGTTCCCGTAACAGGGCGTAAAGCAAACAAAGCAAAACAGTAATCTGCTGTTCCAATGGCATTTTTTTGTTTTTAGAAAATGTTAATGATAGGTTATGTGATTACCCTAGGTTTGGCTCCACTTACTCTTTATTAAGCACATCTGGTATTTAGTAACAGTGTAAGTAGCAGGAGTTTTTCTGGCGCGCAAATGAGATTATCCGATGTTGCCATGCAGTATGGAAACTCCTCAGGGAAGCCAGTGAACTGCGTGGAGATACAAGACTTTCTTTTCGGCTGGGCATGCAGCCAGAATAGCTAAAAAATGTGGATTGGCACAGAGCTCTTGCCACGCAAACACTTCTGGAAATTTCTCTGTTCAGGCCTGCCAAATCCTTCCTATGTAACATGAGTTTCTGTCTTCCTCAGCAGCTCGTCTGAAGCCTGAGCTCCTCTGTACACTTTAAAAAGGAAAAATGAAAAAAAAGCTCCAAGGCAACCTTTCAGTCCTGTTTCCAGCATGCCACTGCCAAGCTAACAATTTCACTGAATTAGGGGGAATTTCCTAAAACATTTCTTTGAGCTACATTGAGTGCAACATGTGGGAGACAACTGCGTTTCCTGGAGAAGAAAGGAGGGTTGTCTCACTCGTGGAGACTGCCTAATGTCTAGCAGGAGAAAAACAACCAGCCATGACAAGAAAATGTTTTTTAAAACTTGGCGCGAGAAGCAGGTTTTATTTATTTTGAATGCCTTTTCCAGTCTGGTCAATGTAGTGTATGAAGAGAGGGTTGGTGGAGGGAAGCTGGTGTTTTTGTTAGGGCCCAGAGCTTGGAGTCAGGAGGTCTGGGCTCTATTTCTGGCTCCGCTGTAGCCTTCCTGTGGGACTTGGGTGAAGCTCTTGGAGGTGAGTTGTTCCAGTCTCTGAGCTTCTCGATGCGTTTAATGCGCGTATTGTTTGCTGGTTTCATATGCGTTTGTGTGAACTCGGGCTCTGCGGCCAAAATCGTTAATCCTCCGCCTTTCTTAAGGAAAGAACTGGGAAGGATATGAAGCAGAAAAGCAAATGTTCATTTGTTGCTTGACTGTGCTTGGCTGCTGCTGTTGCGAGACACTGGCCTTTGGATCTTTAAACTTGGTTGCTTTGTGTCTAGGGATCTTTGTGGGTGTTCCTGACAAACCCCTGTCAGTTTTGCCTCTCCCACCCCTAACAATGGGACACATGCATTTATACTGCAACTTTGTTAACTTAGTGATGGTACCCTTGGGAAGGAGCTAGTCTGAGTAGTTTCTAGACTTTTTCACTGTGAAGAGAGAGTTTAGCGTGAAGGCTGGCCACGAGCAGAGGGGATTCATCACAGCAACTTACAAGCACATTGTGCACTATTCCTACATGGCCAGTGACCAGCTCTAGCACCTGGGTTGCTCCTGGCTGTCCTTCCTGTGGATCAGCTGGCAGTGCAGCAGAGAACTACCTGGGTAAAGCTCAGAAAGGGAGTGCAAAAGCACCCTAACAGGCACTGCTGGCTGCTGCCTGGTGGCTCAGCTGTCCTCTGCGATGAACTTCTGATGCAATTTCCAGCCGCAGAAAGGACATCTCATCCAAAGAGCTGACACGACTCCAAGCTGCATACCAACATAAGTGGAAGAGGGGATCTGGCTCTGCTACTGCGTGCTTTTGGCCACAGTAACCCTCCCCACTTCCAAGAGGGACAAGGGAAGGGGCAACCAGCAGCCCTTGATCTGTGCAGCACCCACAACATTCTTTGGGAAAGTGGGGAAGGATTAGTAACAATGACAAAACAGGCATAGCTATGCAAAGGACAAACAGATAAGCTTGGGATTTTCCTGTCTGCTGACCCACCCTGTGATAAGCCAGACTATTAACTCTCCATGGGTTAGCTTGTGCACAAGCAGGGCTTCTTTTCAGCCCAGTCTTGCTTCTGTAAACATCACTCCCATGGCTGTGGCTCTTGTGGCTGTAGTGACATCCATAGCTCGTCAGTGACATTTTGCCAAGTAGCTAATGGGTAAGGATAGAGAAAGATTGCAGGGCAGTGGGGTGTGAGGGAATAACACACAGTGTAAGAAAGGGAAGGACTGCAAGAATGGGGAATAAGAATGTGTAGGATTCAAGGTGAAAGAACTTAATTTCCTCAGAGATGCAAATATGAAAGAAAACATCAGACAGGGAGAAGTGAAGTGGAGAGAAGAGCAGTGGAGACCTAAAGAGCCAGACCAAAGAAACTGAGGGTGACAATGGCGAGGAATAAATGGGAATGACCAGAGAAAAAATGAGAGAAGTAGGTAAAACCATAGTGTAAAGAAAAGGTGTGACATAATGAACAAGAGAAGAAAATTGTTTTTAGAAGTGGGAATGCAAACCAAGACTGGAGAGAATTATGTGGAGAAAACAGAAAAAGTCAGAGGTGGATGGAGGAATAATAAGAAAGAGATATAGGAGAAAGCAGGTGAAACAAAGAGCCTCACACTGTTCTTAGGTTAATGAACTTTTTACTAGTTCAGCATTGTGTTGCAATGTCCCAAGAGGCATTTTGTTTCTGTGGCTCTTTTGGCCACTTAGGCTAATTATTCTGGGTTTCATGACTAAGTAATTAGAAGAAAAGGAAAAGAGCCTAAAAGTCACCCGGATGTGTCATAAGGCTTTGTCTGAAGGACTGCTCCCTTCAGAGGGAATTGTTTCTAGAAAATAGCTGGGACGCTGACATCCCCAGTGTACATGTGGCTGGCCTCTGTGTCGCCTGGTAAGCTGTAGGGGCTCAAAGATTTCTGAACCATCCCCACCCACTTTGCTGCAAATCACTCTGTTCTGCTTGGGAGGGATGATGAGGAAGGGAGGATCCTGGCAGAATCCTCTTGCCAGAATGCCTCAAAGCTGGCTCTGATCCTGCAGGATTTGACCAATATTTGTTGAAAGCGGAGCAGCTCAGAGTGCCGGGTGGCTTGGTCCTCGTCCCCAGTCAATGGGAAGTGAGAAAAGCAGAAGCAGATTGTAGATTTCTCTTCTGGTCTAATACTCCTTTTCTTTACATGCTTTGCTCATGTTGACTTGGTGCCTTTCATTTACTTATTTAAGAGAGACATAAATGTTTTACATTCAGGAAGCATCTGACAATTCCTGTGCTCACCAAGGAACCTGAAGCCTGGGAGTAAACACCAAAGGAGAGCTTTTTCTCTGGGATTATATAATCTCTATTATGGCAATATGGTAATTAAACAGCACCTTACAGTAAAGGGGCAGAACATTTTACTTAATATAAGCAAGACATATAACGGCATTGTATGCCTCAAATTACAGTTTCATCTAAAAAACAAAAATCTGGCCTAAAAAGCATTCTGTGCTGGACCAGGGCATCATAGCCATGTGCAGCCAAGCACTGGACAAGCACAAACTTACTATGCTGGTTCAGATGTTTGACACATTCTGGCAGACACTGAACCGACTCAGGTAACTCTGTCCTCCATTCAGCATAAGACTGGCATAAACACCACATCATGTGCTCTGACTAATTCAACAGAAACATACTGGTGTGCTTATGCCAGGTACAGATCCAGTACACACAGGAGGTGCTCCTGCAGTGCCAAAATCTCATATTAATGAAGCTGGAAGCAGAGCCATGTGCATTAGCTGCATGTTTTGAATTCTTAGGAGTGGCAGCCTTTCATGGCAGGGGGCTTTTTCAGAACAATCATAAAAGGACTTTTTTTTTTTCTCCTGGGGTGACAAAATTGTTTCCTTTGTTTCCAATAATCTCAGCATTTGAAAATACTGAATTGGTCCTTTTGTTCGCTGCATCCATTTATTGCAGATTGTAGTTTCAGTGCAGCTCATGTTAGGATGACCAGTCCCCCCGCCTTCTATCACACAATTGTGCCAGTCTGTTTAAAGATGCTGACCAAGCATTATGTTGACTGTCTTGCCATGAAAGCAGTTTGTCATATCAGAACTGTTGTTTAAAATCAAACATTTAAATCATTTGAGACTGAAGGAAATAACTTGGTCAATTGAAACATTACCCTTGGTTTTTCTTGCTGCACATATCCCAGTGATGTGCCTGAACAGCTCTTGGTATTTTCTTGTGAAAGTTTCATGAACAAATTGGGGAAAAGCTTAGAATAATTTCTTTACCTATGAGGAAAATCACAGACTCTTAACATTATGCTTCACCATCCCTGCTAGAGATGATTTATTCCTGGGGCTCATAAAACATTCTGGAAAGAGTAAAATTTTTGCCTTGTGACTGCAGCATATTGCACTAAGTGTTGAACACTTTCAAAACAATTTCCTGAGAGGACGTGAAAGGTAGATTGGGATCCAAAGGGACACATTTTTCTCCTTTCCTTTCATATTCCCAGGGCACCTTCCTACTTCTATAGGAAATGTAGTGCAGAACACTAATCTTGGTCAACTAAAAGGAACATTTTTTCTCATTTCAAAGAGGAAAGCAAGTCTCAAAAATTGAAGCTAAACCTGTAACTGTAATAATGCTTGGCACTTACATGCAGGTTTTCATCTTCTAGCCTCTTTACATTAAGTAATGAATCCTCAGGACTTCCCTGTGGAGTAGGTAGCTGAGTATTATTAGCCCCCTTCTGCAAATGGGAAAACCAAGGCGGAGACGTTAAGTATCTTGCCTAAAGCCGGCGAGGGATTCTGTTGTAGGGTTGGGATCAGAGGTTAGGAGTTCTTGTGCTTTCAATTCCCGTACCTATTGTGTCACGTAAGTACAGAGCCATAATTGAGTATCATAATGACCCAGGGGTGAAGTGATTCCAGCTACTCAGATCCGAGCACGGCTCCTCTGATGGTCAGAGACTCAGTGGCGCGGTTGCACGCAGCCGGACAGAGCACGAGTGCCTGATGGGCAGGATAAAGAATTGTCATTCTCTTTGGCCTCCTGAAACTTACCACTGGGCAATGTTCACCAGGCCAGGGCTCAGCTCAACTCTTCAGCTGGCTGTGCCTTCACTTTAAGGCAGAAGGCCAAATGTTCACCTTTGATGGGTGTCTTGCCACTAATAAATGCATCTTCAAAGGCAGATGCTGCTGTTAAGACCAAGGTTATTGTTCATCTACTTTTGACACTTGTTACAGCAGAACAGGCAAGTCCCTTTCTTGCTAATTCATGCTTGTGCAGGGGTGTGAAAAGAAACCCAGGCCCCTGTGCTCTGGGCTAAAGCATATTCTCCTCTACCTTTAGGAGTAGAATTCATCTGTTCTGTGGTCCTCATGTCACCTGAATGGGAGCACAGGTCCTGCTTTCCACAGGGCTGCTAGGAGGGTTCACAGATCTCAGCCTTGCCCCTGACCAGTGTGTGCCTTAGACAGGGAACAACATATCAAAAAAGAGAGTATAACATGAAAACCATGAGGAAAATTACCATAAATTGCCGCACAGTTGCTAACGTGAATAAAAGAAATGCATTCCCATGAATTCAGGAAAGAATGCTCCATTTCAGTGTTTCTCAGCAAAGAAATGTTTGCTATTTCTTTTCTAAATGCCTATTTCCATTAGCAGTATTTCCTGCATATTGTTCAACCATGTTTTTGTCACATCAAGATGCCATCGGGCATTAAAGCATAAGAACTGGCTTGTGTCTCTCATTTGCTGCCAATGTATGTTGATGTGGTGCAGGATGACACATCATAAAGGGAAGATGTGTAAAATGCACTTGCTCACTAATATATTCCTTCTGACCCTGCCATTAATATGGAATGGACACAAATCCATCCACAAACACACTGACCCCAGCCCTGCGCACAGAGAATATATTATTCCAGCTGGGAACTGGAGTCAGTTTTGCACCTGACCCTTCATTTTGGCAGAGAATCAGAGGTTTTGGAACTTGAGACTGATCCACACCCCAAGTTTATTTTGTTTATATATAGGAAAAATGTGGAAATCCCCAGATGCTGCTGGTCTGGATAAGAATGATTCTTGCACTGAAAACACAGAACCATATTTGCTCTGAGAATGAAAAGATGACATTTCCTCATTCCTGTGAATTTTGTCTCATGATTTTGCCCTGAAAACCACCTAGTCTTACTAATTGGTCACTAGAGATTATGAAGATCAGCCTTGCATTAACATTTTAAAACAAAATACTAGAATGATCTTTTTGGAGCTCTCTGACTATTTCTAGGAGTACTGCAATCAAGTAGGGTGTTTAGAGTCAGAAGGATTGTGTGATAATGCCTGAGTCACATTAATTGGATTGTCAGAGACTACTGGACCCCGCCATAAGTGTAAAAGAAGCTGGGAAGGCAATGAGCCTTGCAGGGCACTGGTGCCAGCTGATATGTATCTTGTATTTTAAAACACAATAATACAAATTCCACCTAGACCAGGCTATTAGCTTGTCTGGCATCTTCTCACTCAGGTTTGTGTCCTCCAGGGAGGCGAGTGCTCCACTCAGCAGTGCTGGACCCTGAGGAGCCCTGCTGAGCTGCATGGAGATACAGAGTAGGTCCTTCATGCATGATCTGGAGATCTCCTCCCATGGTCAGCATGCAGACCATTTGCTACAGGGGAGGTTCTTCACATTGCATTTGCTGGCACTGGGATTTTTGCTAAACATCAATGTTTCCAACTGTGCAAACTATTTATAAAGCACACAACACGTCTGTCAGAGCAGAGTATGCTTTTAATATAATGTAGTATGAGCATGTGGAAAAAATAATGGAGACTGTTCTTCATCCAGAGCTCAAGCATAACAAACTGTATTTACATCAAAACTTTTAGAATATGTTTTTCTTAAGCATTACATTAAATATTACGGAAATATAAACACACATGTTAAAAAATTGTGCCAATGTCCTATAGATTGCATAGGAAGGACTTGGAATTTCCTTTCACGTTCGTATTGCATCATAATTCCATGAGGTCATCTTTGTCTGCAAAGAGGCCTGGGCTTATAGTTCCCTCTGTGTTACGTGTGTATGTGGTGCAAAGGGAGGGCAGTCTGGAGCACTGACATGTATAAAGTGTGTTGAAATATATCTTTATGTGAGCTATTTGCCTCTTCCTTACTTTTTTTTTTGGGAAAGGGAAATACACTTTCCCCTCTCGTACTGACACGTGAGCAGCCTCAGCTAAATCCTTTGCTTGGAGAACAGAGCTCTTTGGTGATCAAACATTTTACCTCTTCACAAATCACAGAGAGGGTAATATGATTATATTAATGCTCTCAACTGGTCTGTTTTGTGAGGCTGTTGTAACAAGACTATCCATTTGCTTAGAGTGTATTTTGGGAACTAAATGCAGAGGAGCCAATGTTGGGCCAGGAAGCACTGAGCAGGATGGGTGGATGGAAGAGGGCCATGGCTTCTGGAGACCAAAGGTGTAGAAATGAAGGAAGAAGTTATAAAGCCAAATGCTGTCCTCTTCTTGCTTTTGTTTTGCCACACCTGCTCTGCTGTAGAAAGATTGCCTTGAGCATGGCCTGGGGAAAGATGTGGTTGAGAGTATTGCCTTTTTAATCTCTGTAGGCCATGTAACTGGATTTTCCCAAAATACCAACCCAGCTCTTGGGCTGTTCTGTGAAGCTGACCCTCTTTGGAAACCCTGAATGATGTGGTTAATATTCTTCTCACATCTGCCGGGAGTTAACCTAAGGACTAAAAATATTACTGGAATACCAGCTTCTACTTTTAAGTAGTGCTTTCCTAAATCTTCCCTTAAATATTATCTAATGAAGGGAGAATAGAAGGAACAATGTATTGTCCTGCATAATTCCTCATCACACTAGTTAAGCACGGGATAAGACTGGAATTCATCTACTTTGTTACACATGGATTTTATCTTAAAATTTTATCTGGGACAAGAACACCCTTAGGTACTTTCACAGTTATGACACCAGTATCCTGTGAAATAAACTGACAACAGGTTATCCCTTACAGGAAATGGTGTGCTGAAGCAGGAAGCTGCACTATCAGCTCACAGCAAACCAGTGCTCTTGAGTGGTTTAGGTGCAGTCAAGCGGCAGAAAGGTTTTCCATGGTGGATGATATAAAATCAGGACTATATTAACTGGAAATTACTCAGTATTTCAACATTCTTCTTTTGTGAGGAAGCCAAATTGCTCCTCAGATAATTGCATGGTAATTCAGGATCTCCGGACTCCTTTCCTGCTCGTTTCTTGTCTTAAGGTGCTGGTGTTGGTGGCACTATGGAAGAATTTACACACTGACTGCGGGGCTGGTGGGTTTTGACAGCTACTGACCCACTGGGCATCCTTCAGGCTGACTCAGTGCTGTGTACCCTGTAGAGGTGTGCTGTAAGGCTACCTTAATCCCCACAGAGCCCTCTGGTACTCACAGAACTACAAAATGTTGTCATTTAAACAGAAACCTCCATTTCATTCCATGCTATGACTGATAACCCATCTTATTTTCCAGTCCCATTTTGCTTGTTTTCCTCTGCCAATACCTCGCTTAATAAAGGAATTGGAAGACTCTTCTTGTACGTGATGAACAGCCAGCCCTTTCTCAATGTGTGGCCCTCGCCTGGACTTGCCATTATTGGAGGTGTAGATGGGTTTGTGTACAAGCCTGCGCACACACGTGCACGCTTGCAAAAGCACACGCTGCGTGAGCTCCAGGCTAGCCATTAGATTTCCCCTGCTATTACTCTACTGTACATATTCCTAGTAGATTAGAGCAGAATTTTTTTTTTTTATGCTCTTCTATAAAAAGTGTGCTATATTGATTGCAGCACAGTGAGCTGCTGTGGTTGATATCCGAGCGCTAACCCAGATAGGGATTAGCATTACATCAGCCATCAGGCGAGGGAACCTGGCGAGCTGCCAGCCTGTAAAAATGGAAGACATTTGCGTCACTGTTCCCTTGGTAATGCTTCTTGGAGCCGTGTCAGCTGTCCCCCGAGGTTGTTTCCTTAATATGTCAACAGACATTCCTGAATCTTTAATGCTGAATAGCTCTTTTTCCTCTTCCAGAAACACTTAGGTGACTGTGTAGCTAGTGTCTCCTGCTGCCCTATGTATTAAAAAATTATATACCTATGTAGATGAGGCTCAATACCTTCTGGGGGAGGGTCACGGCAGCTACAGTCAGATCTGGGTGAAGCACAAAGCCCATCTGCAGCGGGATTGCCCTTCGGATGCACAGAGGAAGCAGCAGCCCTGTTCAAAACCACTCCTTATCTGCCTCTGGAGCATCCCACTGGAGGGAGTGAAAGCATCTGTGTTAGATCAATTGCTGGAATTTGCTAATATTTGGGATAAACTATCTGACCTTGCTGTAGGAATTCCAGTTCCACACAATAACTTCAGGTTAATGCCCGAAAGCTGTGGGACTGTGTGCGCAGTGACCTCTAGCTTCCGGAAGACATTTGTAAGTGCCAATTTTGGGGAAAAGTCCAAGGTTTTATCCAATGACATTTTCACCTTTCTGCTTCTCCATGCAGCCAAATGATATTTTCAACTCGAAGAATTAAAATGCAAGTAAGATACACTGCACAAAATCTGAGCGTGTGCCCTTTCAGCTGAAAGTAAACATCCGCTATCAAAAAGACCTTTTGTTCTTAGGTGACAGCTTAAAGTTTGCTGTGGTAATTAATGACAGACTTGTAACTTAATAGTTCAGGAAGAGAGACCAAAGAAGTAATTCTAAGAAATCACTTCGTGAGAAACTTAATTTTGGTTAAGGAGCATTACAAATTGCTCATGATAATTTATCACTGTTGTACGCATTTCACGCAACCCACTGACCGAGCAGAAAAACACTCTGCTGGTTGAAACGCAGTTCTGCCGAGGGGACAGAGAGCTCTGTTAGTCTGCAGTCTTTAGTCAGTACTGAAGGACTTCCAGATTCCTTGCTTGAGGAATTTGACCCCAGCGCTGGAATTCGTCTCCTGCGTAGCCCCCCACGGCGAGCTGTTCCCTTCAGCGGCCGCGGGCAGGGAGGCGCTGGCTGGGGCCCGAGCTGTGCCAGGAGGTCCCTGCTTGCCGGGCGGGAGAGATTCCCGAGCAGCCCGGCCTGCCAGCCTGTGCTAGCAGCGAGGAAGTGACTGGGCCCTTCAGGTGAGGCGTTTGCACACGCCCGTGCACACACTTTGTAAGGGAGCTGATGCTCCTGCCTGAGCCCCCTGCCTGTTTGTCCGTACGCTTTGCCGCCTCCCTGGTCTCCAGTTCTCATGGCCAGCTTTGCCCTGGACGGACAGGTGAGGAGTGACTCAGTTCAGTGGGAGAACATGAAGTGCCACGACAGCAGCATCCCTAGGGAGGAGCAACCATGCCTTCTGCTGTCTCAGAGTGCCGGCAGAACTGGCTTTCCCTTAACCTCAGGACACCTGAATCCCACATAGTGACAACCAAGCTCACCTGCTTGGTCTGCACCCCAGCTTCCCTCACAGACCCTGGTGCTCATTATGATGAGCTCAGGGTGCTCAGATAATGATGGGTTCTACTCTTGGCCCCATGCTGCCACTCTGCTGGGAGAGCTGGAAGAGGGAGGTAGGAAAAATGTGACTCACAAGGGTGATCCAAAACTGGGACAGGGTCATATGCTGGAGGCAGGTGGAGAGAACTGATGTGCAAGCCCAGGGGTGTTTGGCTGTAGGTTACCAGCCTGGCAAGAGGCAGGAGCAAGGCCCAGCTGAGCAGCTGGGCTTGAACACAGATGCCAGAAGCAGAACTGATCCCAGCTGTAGCTGCTTTTGCCTCTTGGCTGCTGCAGAGACCAGTAAAAGTCTGAGGCTGCCTTTGTACTGCAGGGACAAGAGGCTGAGGTAGAAGAAGCCCCCACAGCAGGATCAGCACTGTGGGGAGGGCAAAGAGAAGTGAAAAATTTCCTTCTCTGAGACAGAGCTTGTAATTCACCCCTCCAAGGATTGTCTCCTTGCCTCCATTCACCTGCTATGGACCCCAGATTTCTTACCAAGTGAGATGAGCCCTGAATCTGACTTCAAAGCCCTGATCTTTCCTACTGTCAGCTCTGTGGCTCCTCTCTGTCTATTGCTATCACATATTTCTATATATAACACAAGGATCCTGTCTGCTGCAAAGGGTGTTTTCTGAGGTAAAGTTAAATACATAGCAAAACTTTTAGAAACAGAGCCTTGCAAACACAATTGGTCTATCCTGACTGCTTGTGTCATTACTCAAAAAGACTGTTGAATGAAGGTCAGCTCTTGAACAGGTTTGAATTTTTATGGTTCTGTGAATTAACTTTCTCCTAGTTCCGGAAAGCTGCAAGTTGAGGTCTTTTGTACCACTGAGAGATGGGCTCGATAATCTCAGTGATATCTGAATCCCTAAAACTTCTGCTGTTCAAGAATACTGCTTATAGTCACCAAGTAGCTGCAGCCGAGGGAGGTGAGTGCCAGCTTGCCCTTGAGCTCTGCACTTTCTATCAGCTTTCCAATAGCACTTCCTCCCTGTTTCTGGGTGCAGTTCAACACTCCCTGCCTATGCACCCAAAGAAGGCAGCAGCGGAAGCCTTGCCATTGACCTCAGTGAATGTAGAAGTACCCTCACGGCTCTGATAATGATCTACAAAGCCCCAAATAAGCAAAACTTTTTATGTCCTCTTCCCATGCATGATCCAGGATGAAAAGCCTCAGAGGCTGTGCTGACCAGCTTTTATATCTGTCTGAAGCAAGAGATCCTCAGAGGCTGGTGCGGGTTTGACGCATCATGTTCTTTTGCTTCATTTAAGCATGCCAACTTAACAGGAGTAGTTTTGATCCATGATATTCTGAAACAAATCACTGAAACTTGCTAGAGGACTGCAGTATCTTGTCTCTGTTTATGCTGCAGCAATACTCCATTAAATTAGCCCGGGATGCAGTCTGGCAAGCTGATGTACATTCATACCAATTTGCTAGGCTGTCTGCAGGTATTCCCCTGGGGACTGGATTCCACGGTGATTTACAGTTAATCATTGTTTCCCCATGACTTTGTGCTTTTTAAGCCAAATGCTCAATATTCTGGGCAGGTGTCATATAGTGCAACTTCCTGCTGTGGTAAGCAGAGAAAGTCAGTGGTAGCCCGAGGAAATACTGAGTTAGGGAAGTGTGGCTTTCAGATGGTAAGCACAGGTCCTCAGGTTGCAATCTGAAGGACATTGTTGTTTTGGTTTCACTTGTTTTCCTCTGTTATGGAAAGATAGCACTGGCAACAACTAGCATATGTAAAGACCAAGCACTGAGCCTTTTGTTTTCAGAGTGGAGTTTGAAATGAGTCACCTACAGGTGAGTCAACTCATAAGCTGCATGGAGAGGGTGACAGATGCTATGGTAGCAGAGGGAGGAGCTATGCCGGGCCCATAAAGAAAGGTATCACGTGTCATTTTGTGATGCCAGAGTATTTAGAAACTTAGGCCTAGTTTTGGGATGGATACTCAGCCAAATATTCCACTTAAAAAATGACTTGTCAGCTAACTGTGTTTGTCCACCCAAAGCAGGTGATCTGTATTCAGCTGTTTCCCCTAACACAGGAAAGAAGCCTGGTTCACCTCAGCCAGTCAGCTGTGCTTAGCATGCAGTGCAAGGGAAATTCCATAAATATCAGGGAGTTTGAGTTAAAACAGTGTGTACAGAGACTTCTTTGAGATTCCAGATGTTTTGAATTGCCTTTATAAAAATAAAAGAATCTTTTAATACTTCATCCATGTTATAAAAATCTGCTTTGTTTGTGTTTATCCAAAATTCATGTTTGTCCTGGACATTTCATAGGTCTGTGCTAATGGATATCAACAGTGCTATGACTCCATATGTCAGTTGCAGAAACCCAGCTTGTCCTCCCATGACCTGACTTAGGAAATCTCTTGCTGGAGACTTGGGCCAGGACAAGGAGCAAATGAATGTTTCCTTGTGTAGCTGCAGAACGTGGGTATAGTGAATTCTCGGGAGACCAAGGGGCAGATAGCCACGCTGAATGGAAACACTGGTTATTTCTGGCTAGTGCGTGCCTCATGTGAGAAGTGTGTGCTGTATTTTTGGACACCCCTGACAGCCAGTGAGTGCTTTTGGGGGCATGGAGGTGAACAGGACAAGAGACGGGGAGATTTCTGAACCTTGAGGACATCCAGATAGGATGTCTATGAACTTGCCCTGGTGGGTCAAGGAAACATTACTGGGAGTAATGAGTATTCTGTCAAGCGAGGTAATGTTTCTAACTGATTTCACTGAAAAAACCACAGTGTGTGCTGGGTATCATGTTCATGAGACGAGCTGGTTCTCAATGAAATCTTCCAGCTAGCTTGCCCGCAATAAATACAAGCAGCACATGGGCTGATAATGGGAATTAAAGAAGGCAAATAAGAGTATCATACAAATGTAGAATGGGTATAGGTGAACCAGGGGTAAACTTCAGAGAAATTCACAGGCTGTGGATGGCTATGGACTGAAATAGATATCTGCTGTAGGGATACAGGCCACTGATCACTGGTTGGCATGGCCACTCTCATGTAAGTGGAAGGCTGTGCCAACAGGAGCATTGGTTGCTCTAGGTTCTGTGCACATCAGGTCTTCAGCGTTGTGAGTGCAGTAGGAATCAGCCTTAACTATACGTGCCTTCACAGAGCTGTGTAGGCATGAATGCAGCTCTTCTCCAAATGTGGTTCTTCCTTTTCCTTGTTTCTTGGGTTTTGTGAAGAATTCAAGAGCTACTAATAGTTGATAATTTCTCTTTTTTTTTTAAATTTGTGATTCCTGCTATTGCAGTTGCCAATGGAAACGATTATGTTCTCCAGACCCCACCCTGTTCTAAGTGTCTTTAATGGGATCTCATCTTCTATGCCAATAATGGTAATTTCTTCCAGGCAAGTTACTCCAATTCTACCCTTCCATTCTGAGACTTCATTCAATACAGTAACACATTTCCCACTTATTTCCCCTATTAATTTCTGTAGCGGACTGATGTTCAGATCCCATTACTGGCTTTGGATATATAGCAGAGTTTGGAGAGGGATCTTAAGTGAACCACTGTCTTGGTTGTAGGCTTTGGCATGGGTGAGTGATAGAGTGAGAGTAATGATTGCCTGTGTGCAGGATGTTACCTAAAGATGTGTCTCAGCAGGTGCAGGGTAAGAGTCATCTGACCAAAGGTAGGTGTCTCTATCTGAGTATTCATCTTGATTACCTTTATAGTCAATAGAGAAAAATAAGCACTTCTGGAGTGTGATTCATCTTAGTCTAAAGGAGATGTTTAAAGTAAATCAGATGATTCACACCCCAGACATGCCTATTTCTCTGCATTGAATATGAAAGGTGACTTGTTGAGATGTAGATATCTAAGGCAGAGTGAGACAAATCCCACTCAAAGCATCATCTTTGAAATGACAGCTCAGGAAAACACGCAGAAATAGTGTCCTCACAGCTAAGCAGTGTTCAAAGAACCCCATCCACCTTCTCTACATCTTTTCTCTATACCTGCCATTATGAGAAATGTGTTTATTGTAGAACATATGCCACAAGTTTTTTTTATTTGTTGGCTTCTTCAGCAGGAGCATTAGGACATTGTTGCAGGTCTGTAGTGTGGAGGGGAGCAGAGAAGGCCTGTGGGTCTGAACCACTCAGAAAATGTGATGCAAATGTGGAAAGCATGGTCTGTAGTTCCAGACTCAGTACTGTGGGAAAGCAGCATGTTGAACCTTCATGTTGCCATGGTGCATGTCTCTTGCAGCTCACACAGTGGGCCAGGGAGTATTAAACACTAGTCAGACTGAAACAGCCTTTGATCTTTGTCTAGAAGGAGAGAAAGGTTGTAGCTGGGAAAAGGAGTTTAAATTGGCTTGTATCGTATTGGCTTGTGTCATATTGGCTTGGTATTGTATTTTGTAGGAGAGCTTCCCCCTGCAGCTATTTCAAGCTGAACACTGGTGACTCTGTCCTCCATGCTGACTTCTGTCCATCCATCCTCAGGGAATTCTTAAGCTCTGGCTGTGCTGAGTCAGTCAGTGCTTGGCTGCCCTGGCATATCCTCCTGTTGACAGTGTAAGCTATTGCAGTGAGCACAACAGGAATAATGAGGCCTGGAGTCAGATTAGTGCAGACACGGGCTTTAGAGACGTAAACAGACTCCTCTTCTTGTTTTTGCCCAGTAATGTCCTATGGGTACGTGCATTTTAGAGAGTTTTCTCCAAGTGGGAATTTCCATCTGGAAGCAGCATTTTAAAGAGGGCAATCAAGCCAGGACCCTGCTGGCATTGGATGGGGAAACATGATGGCTCATCAGTTTCCTTCCTGGATTGGTGCCACCATGGCTGCTCACCAGCCGCTGGATGGAGGGCAGCATCTGCTCAAGGTGATCCCTAGGCAGGAAAGGGCATGCAGAAAACAGGCACAGCCAGACCAGATGTGCAGTGACACTGTTTGTGATAGAAGTGGGACAGCAATGTTGTAACCACATGAACTTTAAAGGGACCATGATCTCTGTGACACAGTTGCTCTAGTTCCAAGGGCAGGGGGGTGTTTCCTGCAGCTGAGAACATCAAATAATTAAAGGAGAAAAAGAGTGGGTGTGTGGAAGCAAGCCACTCTGAGATGGATTTTAATAAGTTTTTGTAATATTACACTTCCAAAATTGCCAGGCATCAGTGGTGGGTCCTTCATTTGCTTCCAGATATGCTGACTGTTAGAGTGCAATGCCAGGCTCTGTGTAGGCTCAGGCTGGAAAAGATGATTTTGGGGGTCTTATATAATTTCACTCTGCAGTGAGGTGACTTAACTATCTGCAGGCCTTTGCCATTGTGCTTTGTTGAGCATTATGTGAAGCCAGAGATATTGTGGGGGGACCTTCATAAATATCTAAAAATTAACCACTTGCATGTCAGTGTGAGGTCTGATGCTCAACATCTGAGGACTGTACTGCAGAGCTGCAAGGTGACAGGCAGTAGGGCTCCAGAGGTTAACAGGGTGCCAGGGTCCAAGGCCAGGAGCCTGGTTACACAAAGGATCAGAGCAATGACTCTTGCCTCAGCATCAGGTCCCCAAGGGGCTGAGAGCTGGAATACTGGAAAAACCGGACAGATCCCTTCTGTTTCCCAATCAATCCTCTGTAGCAATCAAAGTGAAAGAATGGCATGTGACTCTAGGCTGCTGGCCTAAGCTCCTTGACAAGTGTTCTGGGAAGGGGCTTCCAGTGGTCTTGCAAGGCCCATACCTTTTCCCCAAAGAACTAACAGCTCTGTTGTTTCTAACTGCCTATGGGACATGGAAGAAAGATCCAAGATTTTGGTGCACATCTTAATCCAGTTGTGGTACAAGACTTTGTGCTCCTCCTGTTCAACAAGAGCAATTCTTCAGGAAAACAGCCCCACAACCTTTTAGTGTTTATATGCTGCAAATCTCCATAAAGGTTTTCTTCTGCTTTCTCGGGAGGTTTGCTTTTGATTTTTCCACCATCAGTGGTGTGTGCCAGCCTAGACTGAGAATAAGGTTGCAGCGACTTGAATTATGCATCCAGTAAAGTGCATGGGATTGGCATGATGTGGTATGAGGGAACCCTCAAAGGTTTCCATTAGGATCAGGAGGTTCCTCCTTAGCCCCCCTCTCAGACCAAAATAAGAAAAACTCTCTTGCACAACCCAAAGAGCAAATCAGGTTTACAAAGTTTAGTTCAATCCTTGAAAAAAAAAATCCAAATAAAAAAAGAACAGAAATATTATGAACTTATATGATAAGCATATTTTTAAAACAGTTGTTTTGACTTTCACAAAAAGAACAAAACAAAAAAGAAAGAGGGTAGTACAATTGAGGTAATCTGGGATGTAGATCGATGCCAGAGGATTTCAATACTTTAATAATGAGTTTTTAAACCTTTCCTTCTGTCTCCAAAGTTTTCTTGGGACTTTTTTTTTCCACAGCAGAACCACTGTACTTCTTGCTGTGTTCCCTGTGGTATGGGCAGATGGATCTGAAAGTCATCAGCAAGCAGTGAAAGTAATGCAGGTAAATGAAATTGCTCCCAAAGTCTGGGAGGAGCACATGTGGGGAAGAGTATTTCATTGCACAAATTCCTCACTGGTGGAATGTGGGTTTTTTCTCCCTGAAATTATTACTTCATGTGATCAAGGCTTGTGCAAATGGAGGTTGACTGTATATTTACTCAAGGTAATGGTCACAGATTACATTTTGGAACATCCTTCTAACCCTTGAGTAATGTTGACTTGTTCCCATTCCCTCCCCTTTGACTATTATCTCCTGTTTGGTGTTTCTTGTTTAATCCAATAGGCTAATGGGTCATCTTCTGGTGTTGCCTGACTCAGTAACGTGGTTAAAAGCCTGCAGAATATGTCAATACAAGCAGGACAGAAATGAGTGGCCAACAGGATTGAACAGGATGGACTGGTTTCAGAGACAGAATTCATCAGATATCAAATTGTCCAATTGCTTTCTAGCTCTCCTGTGGGGTGGTTGTTTTGTTTTGTTTGTTTTTGTTGGTTTTTTAGAATTTTGATTAATATTGATTTAATTTTGATTATTTTTGATTACTATTTAGACTGAAGCCATAAAATCCCACTGTGTTGATCAGCAGGAGTTTGGCTAAAACTGTTTCTGGATCAGATACACATTATTCATATGACTTCAGGCGTCATGTGAATGAGTGTTTTCAGAAGTACAGACCCACTTGGAGGTGCCTTCATTTTTTCCTTTTGTGCTTCAGCCTCTTGGAACACATTTCAGAAAATTGTCTCCAAACTGGTTCCTGTAGGATTCAGTCAGAGGAAGCAGTCACTTCATTCTTTGTAATTGCATTGTAACCTGGCAAAACTAGGTCCTTAGTCCCACTGTCTTCCTGACTTCTTTCCTCTGTAAAAGTATATCTGCCCCTTCTGATGGAACTCAAGAAGGTTTGTTCAGTAATGCTGAGAGTATTAGGGAACTCAGACAAAAAAGTAGAACTAAACTGAAAAGCATTAGCTGTCTTCAAATACCACTATTTTTTTTTTCTCAGTGAAGAGCTTTAAAAAAGCCTCTCTGATTTTCATCTGAAATGAAAATTCCATATGCAGTATATTAAGTGGCTAATTATGTCATTCATTTTACAGCCTTCATCTGAAGGACTTGATTGAAATGAATGGATTTTAATCTTGGGGGGTGGAGGGAAGGAAGGAGTAAGTGCTTAGAGGTTTGTTCTGTTTCAGCACTTGCATCTTGAAACCTGAGTTAGATGTTTAAAACAAATATGAAATGTCATTCCTGGAATTAAAAACTGGACACTTGCTGTTTGATAACACCTTTTGGGATGTGGTAATTGTATGTGTGATTGACAGGTAGTTTAAGAGGGCAATTCTCTGGTTCAAGGAAGCAAAGGAAGACAGCAGAGGAAAGTGTTCAGGAAAGTGTTCAAACTTATGATCTTATTAGTTGGGCCGTTAAAATGTATTCAGTCATTCATTAAAGCTTATTCATAAAACTCATTATTCATTAGGGCACTTTGGGGAGGGGGGGGAAGCACTGAACAGCAGCAGTCATTTATTTACACTAGCAATTTCATCATGGAATTAGATCATGGGGCCAGATTCGCCTCTGCATTTCAGCAGTTCAGTTTCACTGACATCATGGAATAACTACCAATTTAGACTAATCTGTGGCAGAACAGAACCCAGCCCATACTGCTTCTTTAAGAGGATGCCTTGGGCAATTTTCTTTGCTGTCTTATTGCCGTCTAGGTCTTGGGAAACTTTACAAATTGATAAAAAATTAAAGAAGTATGAGAAATGGATCTCCTCACTGAGCAATGTTCAACTGAATCATTCCATTGAGATAGTTAGTAGGAGATGGATGTGAAAAGCATTCACATTAATAATTAGTATCTCATTTTAAGGAGTTTTTACCCCTGCTGTTCTGACAATTTTGAAACAAACAGTTTAGATTTTCAGTCCTCACATAAAAGGTGGGGTGACAGCAGAGGACAGGAAGGGATAACACCAAAGCTCTTATTTTGTTAATGTGATATACAGCATATAAGATCACAGTAGTCAGAAATGGGAAAGAACCATTAGTAGATTAGATTCAGTAGATTCAGTAGATTACTGAACTCATGCCTTTGCAAGAAAAGTGTGTTAGGTAGTGATCATTCTTCTTCATAGCAGCACTGATGTTCTTCTTCCTGATTTTTAGCTGAATCTCACTGATGGAGCAGCCCACATGAGGCTGAAGAAGTGACTTAGCACCTCTTAATTGATACACAGAACTGTCTGCAGGCTTTCTGCCTGGCGGCGAATGTCATGCTTTGGAAATTTCAGGCAGAATTTTTAAAGCTTGTTTTCATTGGCATTGCTCATCCTAGAAATCCTGCATGTTATTTTATGATTTGGGTTCTTACTATAAGACTGAGATAAAAGATATTCCTTTCTGGATTAGTGAACAGCAGGTTAGGAGACAACAGTAAGGGAAACTACCACTTTGAAGGCATTCCTTATCTGTACCCTGATGCCACAAGTATTGTATCATAGATGGGATGGGACTGGCAAGAAGAAAAGTCATAGCACAGCTGCTCTGTGGGTCCTTGACCTCCACCATTTCTGGTCCTGAGCTGAAGGACTCAGCACTGAGATATGGGACCAATCACATGGAACCTGAGGAAGATGCTGATCCACAGGTCTACTAAACCAGGTGGTATTAAGGAGGCACGACATGAACTTGAGCTTTTTTTGGGTGTCTTGTTTTGCCTCTTTAAAAATCCTTCTTCACTGTGACCTTGAACTCTCCTTGTTGTACAGGGTGGTGATGTAAGTCCCAAGGAAACAGCCATGTGGAAAATCTGAAGCTCATGGTCATGGGGCCAGGTTCTCTGATGACAGAAAGTGGAGTAGTTCCCCCGGAGTCAGTGGACTTATTCTAGCTGACAATCTGACCTATTGAATTTCCAGTTCCTTTTGTGGGAACAGCTCAGTGAATGATTTGATCTGAATTTCTGGGGCAGGGCAGGCCAGGAAGATTTCAGACTTTTAATTGGCAGTATAATATCTTTAGAAATTCAGCCTTTGTCATTTTATCTTCTGATCATCTTTCAGGCTGCACAGCTGTCTCTTGCTTTGACTCCTGTACAAAATCCACAGTCTCCATTACAGCAGTCCTTCCCTAGCTGACTACTTAAGTCTGTCCTGGCACAACAAAGGAAGACTCAGCAATTTCCTTTTGGGACAGGCTGTGTGAGCTCCAGAAGAGAAGGTAGCTCTGCTGGAAAGCAGGGGAGCTCCTTGCCATCAAAGCACCCCCAGAGCAGGAGGTAAAGGGGAGAAGATGAGAACCATCAACCAGCACTGGCTCCCTGGTTCTCCTTCAGGTTCATATTCAGTGCCAAAGTGGACATTGGATATTGTGGCAAAAGAGATTAGGCAGCCATGTGTCATAGACAGCTGTGAAGACTGGAAAAAAAGAGACAAGACTACAGTTCCCCAAAGCCCAGAAGTACAGAGAAGACACCATGGGTTCTTAGCAGGGTCTTGCCCCAAAGCTGCAGAAAATAAAAGAGGAAGTATTGGCATTAGCTCTGCTAGCCCTTTCTTAGAGGGACATGGGGTATGTAACCCATTGCTGTGGGGCTGGGTAAACAGGAAGACAAAAGAAGCCCATTCCTGCTGTTAACTGTACTGAACTGTAACTCCCATGTCTTTCTGCAGTGTCTGGATGTACACCAACTGCAGACTGGAAGAACTCCATGCAAAATCCTAGAAATGTCTCAGAAGCATTTCCAGTCCTCAGAAAAATGGCACATAGGGAAGGTATCTTCCCCACAGTTGTGTAATCAAGAAGCTGGAGAAACAATAAATTGGTATGCTGCCAAACTGTGCAGAAAATGGCTGACTCATGCAAGTACGCAATCTTAAACCTGAAATAATTACTGTTAGATTCATAAGTGGGAAAAAAGTGCAATGAGACTGCTGAAAGAAAAGCTGTCCTCACTGATAGTATACTATAGGAGTGTCTAAAGCTGCTGCAAAGCAGAGTGTAGGTGGGGTAGACCTGGTTAGTTCAGAAGGTAGAACTGAGAAGCATAAAGTAATATCAAAAGCAAATGCATAAATATGAAGCAGAAGACATCAGGGAAGACCTTTAGTGCTGTGAGAAAATGTGCACATGGTAGAATGCACAGCAATGACATTAATATGGTGCAAAAGGGCAAAAACAAAACTCTGAGCTATGTGCCAAGAGAGAGCAGCAGCACTTAGTTAGAAAAATGAGTGCTACGGAGACAGTAGGACATTACTAAATGTGTTAGGATGCAAAAGCTTCCTTGCAGCTATGCCAAGGAGGGAAAGGAATTGTAACCATGCAAAGCTGAATTAAAGCAATGACCCCATGCCATTAGGCAAAGTAAATTCCAGGTTGAATCAGTGATGCTGGCAACAACAAATTCTCTACTTCTGGCTGCACCCAGTAAATTGTCACCACACAGGAGCTTTAAGTTTGAAGCAAACAATTCATGCAGGCAATAGAGGCAAAACAAATTAAAAAAAATAATTACATGTGCCGAGCTGGCAGTATTTGCTAGCATCCTTGCAATGAAGCTGTTGGGAGGCATATCAAGAAATGTTCGAAGGGGAGGATGTCTTCCAGGCATACAATTGCCTTCATCTATTTCTAGCTTTTCCATTTGTGCCTCCAGGAGTGACTACAGAATAAAAAGAAGAAATAATTGGAGCAGTAGAGGGAACTGCAAAGAAAGATATTTTTAAGTAATGTTAAGTAATAAGTCACACAAGCAGTATGGCTGCTGAGATGCCAGACAGCCTACCCCTTTCTGAAACCTGAAGTACCTTCAACAAGCAGGAAAAGGCTGTTCAACTGAACTCCTACAAATGAGGGAATATCCAGCTTAGTGAGAACAAAGACATTAATGGTACGTAGGGTATTGACAAAAACTTTTGGGGAAAGAAAGAAACTACCTGGCCACATCCAGAAGAGCAAATGCAAATGGTAGTGAGCACTGCTGGGATCAGGTGTGAAGCGGCAGAGCATCAGTGCTGTCAGCAGGATGCATTAAAAGGGCTCTGAGGGATCAGTGCAATGGCTGCTGTGCTCTGGGGATGGACACAGAGATCCTGTGGCAGCAGCTGTGACACACCGTGGTCCCACCTTCATCTGTCAGTTAGAAAGAGTCAGGGAACAGACCTAGAGCTGAATGAAACCATCCTGGTGTGGGGACTGTTTACAGTATCCTGTATGACACATCTGTTGATCTCCCAAGAGCCAGGACCAACCTCAGCAATTTAGAGCATCCAGGAGCCTCCTGCTGTCAGATGCACACACTCCATCCAGTCTGTTGGGATTTGCAACCTGACAACTTTTCTCCCACAGCTTTCATGTATGTGCAAGTCATTGATACAGCTCCTGAACAGAGATGCAATATGGACAACTGGCATCGTCAGAGAATACACTGGTTACCCATGTGAAAAAACAGGCACCCAATTATCTCACTTTTAATAAAGAGGCAGATACATAACATATTGCTAGTGACCAGTTCTATACCTTAGAAAAAGACATGTTCCTCTTGCTAACCTACAGCTTAATTTTAGTAGAACAGGGAGATAGCTCCAAACAGAAACTTTTTTTTTCTACCAGAAAGGCCAGAAAGCAGGGGGAAATGCCTCCATTTTCAAGAGTACTGGATCTACTAAAACAGATTGAAGGTAATTACAATACCCAGATTGCAGGGAATGGATATTTTCTTTGGGAATTGTCCAGCTCTCCTCTGGATCTGCAGTCTGTACAGAGGAAGCCAGGAATACTCTGTCCTGGCCAAATATGACAGAGGCTAGCCAACATCTGGTGGTCTGTTGTGCTATGTTTAGGGCAACCAGCAATGAAAAGTGGAAGCACACTGCTCTGTCCATCATCCATAGAGAGAACAGAGATTTGCCTCCCAACCCCAAATTTGGCTATTTGGGCTGCTACTCAGACATCTAGTCAAGTGGGTGAGTTTAAAGCAATTAAGTACTTTAATAGACAGAATATCCTATGCAGTAGGAGCACATCTGTTTGCTTGCAATCCACCCTCAAATGGACTCCCTTCAGTTACCACCACAGCATTGCCACCAAATGGCAAAGTCAAATTAGCACTTAAAATGCATGAAATTTTATTAATGCCAAAGAGTATGAAGAAAACACATAGCATCTCTGTTCTTGAATGGAGAAGCAATGTCACAGAAAACCCAGCTCAATCTGCTTCCATTGTCTGATACTGTGGGCAGTGGCATCACTAATGTGACTAACAGCAATGAAAGTAATCACTTACAGAAGAAACACTTGAAAGCCAAAGCCTCCCATGACTGATGAAATAAAGACCTCACTGAACTACCAGCAAGACAAGGTGTTTTTATCAGATTATTTCTGCTGGACATACCAGGTTCTGGGATGCAAATGATTTTATTGAACATGTAAGTTCTTGTTTCATGTAATAGAGCATTTGTAAATATGTATTTCCCTGAAATCTCAAATATGTTAAGTTGCTGTGCACAGAAGACACAGAAATAACAGTGAATTATGCACTCTGCAGACCTGATTGAGAGGGCACAGATCAAAGCAAAGGAGCAGTGACTGTGGGGATAGATGTTATACCCTGGAAATACATTGCTGAAGAGCTCAAGCAGAATGCAGTCATCTGTGCTCACAAGTGAACAATACACCAACTCCAACACGAAGGCTGCTTCCAGCTGTACACACAAGGCAGTACAGTACCCTGGCATGAAAGAATAGCCTCTTCAGATACAGAGGAAAATAGCCTTGCTCCCACGAGAAGTGAAGAGAAAAAAAAACCAACAAACAAAACCCCCCAGCCCAGTACATTAGCTATAAAATGAGACATATTAAGAATGTGCATGTAAAGGTTCTCACAGGTTATGCTGTTCATGTTTAATGCTATGGTCTCAAATGTGACTAAAGACACAAAACTGAAGTGCTCACTTGGGACTTGGATATTCTGGCAGAGGATATTGTCACCTTAGCTAGCGGTGAATGAGAAGCACAGGAGGCGCAGAGGAAGGGATAAACCTGCAGCATGGAGAGGCTGAGCTGCAGGTAGCAGGCAGCTGCAGTCTGGGTGGGAGGCAGGGAGCAGCAGAGTCCCAGCCCCTAGAGGAGCACAACCCTGGGCAGTCAGGCTTCTGTGCCTGCTACAGAGCACAGGAGGAGTGACATTTCTGGTGGCCCTGGCAGTGCGCCTTATAAACACATCGTTTTAGGGAACTGTGCTGAGGGCAGGAGTAAGCAGCTGCTGTTCATTCTGAAGAGTGTAAAAGACAGTGAGCCTACAGCAACCTTTTCAAGCTTGCACACTTGAGCACCTGGCCACCAAGTCTGCAAAAGGCATCCAAAAAAATAAGCCCACTCAGCAAGAGACACATGCCTTCTCCCTTGTGCCCCCCAAAAAACAATAGGATGCCCACTAATCAAAAAAGGGTCTAAACAGTTTTATTTTCTACCTGCTGTAATAAAATAAGCCTGGCTGTTTGAAAACTATGTGGGGAATATATTTTTATAGGTCTTCTGCTAAGACCAAGAAATGCTTGGGGTGCTTGTGGGATTGAGGTGCCAAAACGATGAGTAGGAAGAGGTGTGTCATGCTGTCACTGAGCCTGATGGCAGAGCTACCGCCTGTCATCCAGTGCTTCTGCACTAGCACTCCTAAAAAGGGGTTCCCTCTTGCTACCATTTTTGTCCTCACATTTCTGAGGCCCATTATAATTACTGAAAGTGTCACCAAAATTGCAATAATACCAATGGGGGTTTTTTTTATATGATAGTTGATCCTTTACATAGAAAATTCGGAGTGCCTTTGATCTGGATCGTCTCTCAGGTGTTTAATGTCTATCTTGATGTGACATAAACCAGACACAGGAGCTAGAGAGAGAGAGAATATTTAACAAATGAACCAGATAAAACAAGATGTCAGCCTCCAATTGTACATTTCTTAAGATTAGAGCAGACATATTGCTGGATTCCAGGTCTTCGCTGGCACTCATGACAGAAAGCTGCTGCAGACAGGGAGCTCTGCAGGGTCTTGTCACTCAGAGTGCAAATATGGTCTGAAAAGTGTAATGTCTTTTTCTTCTTGTTATGGCTTTGGGTAATGCAGATATGATCTTCAGCAGCATCTGAAGAATAAATCAAAATGCTGGTAAAATAAAAACTCCCCACACAGGGAAAAAAAAAAAAAAGACAAATACAATACATTACCTCTGCAACACAAAATAAAGGCAGCCAGCAGCATTTCTATTGGTTAAGTGATTTTTTACAGTCATTGATGTCAATTGGCTTTAAAACAAAGCCTCAACTCCATAGTGAAAGAGAATACATTTGGCATACTGGTCAAAATAATGAGATTTTTGGACACATAACGCATAGCCAAAACAATTGTGGTCCTATTTTTGTTTTAAACACTTAGATAGCATTACGAAAAATAAGCCAGTAACTTCCTTTAAGGACTAATGCCTATAACGAGCACAATGCAAAGAGCTTTCCTTTAGCACTGTGGTCTCTTTCCACCATCTGCTGGGCCTCCTTTGCTATTGCAGGACTTAAAAGCCAGGTTCTTTTCTAAGAACAAGACTACTTATTTTAATCTTCCCCCTATCCTTCGTCTCTCATGTTTATTTTGTCACTTATAAGGCCCCGAATGAAGCAGTACTGCTAATCCTTACTGAAATGTATCTACCAGATTTATGGCCAGATGAGCTTTTTCTTTAAGATAAAGGAAAGGTTTGCTCTGATTTTGTAAAGATTGGAAAAAAAAAACAAAAAACAAACAAAAACCACAAAAACATTTTGGGTTAATTTTATTTTTAAAATGAAAGAACATTTTGGTGACAAAAGCAGGTTGTTTCCTGTACCTAGCAGACTCTGCTTTAATTCTGTGTTACAGATCTTAACAGGATGAACAGGAATTTGGCTTGGACTTCATGCCATAAGCAATGACTAACCAAGTATCTCCTGCAACAAGTTATTTATTGACAGTGATTCACAAATTAGAATCTACACAAATGTTTCTTTTTTTAAGAGTCCAGGATGAATCTGCCTCAGTACCATTTAGGTGGAGAAAGTGTTTCTATAATATAAACTGGGTATATTTACACAGAATTATCAAGAGATGAGAAATGCAGTATTCCCTTCCACACACAAAGTCAAACATACACACATTATTTTTAGACTTGTTTTTCTTAGTTGCAGCACATTTTAGAATGCCTTGCAGTCCAGAATATGGAAGTAGCCAGCATTTATACATTTACTGTCAAAAACTATATCCCTTTTTGGGTATGTGAGAGGATCTCATGTGAAAGATAAAGAGGGAATACACATCTTGGCTTAATCTAGAACAGGTATTATGATAGTTTGTCTGAGAACTTCTTTGCAGAGCTAACCAAAAGCTTGGGAGCTTGTGTGAGGAAAACTTTGCAACATGATCTGAAAACACCATTTTTTTAAAAGTGCAGATGGTATATGATCCCTACAGTGGACTTACAAATGTAGCTCCAATATCAGAATGTATTATAAAACCAGTTTCCCATGAAAAAGATTGCGAAACCTCCCAAGAAATGGCTTTTCTCAGCATTGATATATATTCAGTAATTTCAGTGAAAATTAGAAGGGGGTCTAGGCTAGGGCCAAATGGTTCTGGAAAATGGCTTCTGGAAAATGACATCTCTTTTTTTTTCTGAAGAAAGCAAAGGTTTTGCAATATAGTATTATGCCTGTATAGTGAAAAGTTTCAGAATTATGCAACAGGATTAAAAAAGAAGAACTAATTAGATGCAGTGACAGGAGGCAGAGGTCGAAGAAGACATCTCAATGTTGTGAGATTCTTGAAGATGGAGAGTTATTTTGGATACCTTCATTTTTGGGCAGCTACTAGAGAAGAGCCACACTTTAAGAAAATGTTTCAGCTTCTGAATACTGAGTTCCATTTTTTTTTGCCCAAAACTTGGCAACTAGTTACTGTGGTCTTGAAGCTGTGATTATGGTGGTACATTGTCCTGAGTGTAAAAACGGGGTAATAAATACCTCAGCAGTGTGCTTTGAGGCTTCATACATTATTGTCTCTAAAATGCTTCAAATAGACTTCAATGGAAGACCTCATAAATGTGTAAAAAACTACTATTATAATTTTTTACAAGATTAAGACTTAAGGGGTGAAGGAAAAAAAATAAGTTGTGGCAATATGACAAGTGCTTCTTTTTACTGCTCATGTATGGGCAGCAGGAAAAGAACACAAAGTAAACCTGCAAGACCCAGGTAAATTAATTAATTAATAATTGGAAAATATTTTAAGTAACACCCACTGTCTTTATAATGAAATTGTAAAAGTGAGATATTTCTAAAAATTAGCTGTTCTGGAGGTTTCTCCTTAAATTCTAGTATCTTTAAAGTACATTACAGAAACAGAAGAGTTTGTAACCTTTTGGCAAACCTTTTACAGCATCAAACAAGAGCCCTCTTCTGACTTTGAAGATATCCTGCAATCAATTAGGAAGGTCCTAAATGATGTTGGAATGAGTCAGGAGTTTTACAGAATAACTGGCAGGCTTCCACTTAGAGAGAATCATTGGGAATATGAGAAAACAGGGAGGATTAGCCATCCCCATTAAAGACAACAGCATTAGAGCTGTTTTGAAAACACTAGAGCTTCTTCTTGCCTAATGCTTCCAAAACTGCTGTTCTCAGCTAAACTGAACTGATTTGTCCTGTGTCTTTATTTTTAGCATGGGAAACTCAAAATAAACTTGGAAGAAGTTCTTTGAAGTGAGATGCACAAGTCAAAATGTGAAAATTACATATTAGCACAACGGATTTGTGCTTTTTTTCCTTGTGAGGTTAGTTAAAGTAGTGGAATATAAAGTACCATGGAAGATGAAGGAGAATATTTTAAAGCTGTTTTCCCTTGCTCCCCATTTATGTGAAAGACTGTGAGAGATTGAAGGCAGCAGTAGTGTGGGTCTTTCATAATCTGAATTCCCACTGAGGAAATAACCTTGGTCTCAACCAGTGCCTGACGAATTCCTCCACTGATCTGAAACCCAAAGATAACTTCTTTGTACCTAGCAGGCTATCTCTACACTTCCAGAAGGGACAAATTAACTTTAGCTCATCTGTGAAAAGCTAATCAGCTAATCATCAGCACTCTATTTTCTGAAGCCAAGGAGCTACAAAGCTCTTCATATTGTGCATTCTGAAAGGACACTGACATGCAAACCTTCACATTTGCAAAGAAAAATATGTAGGAGTTGGAAATAAAGTGAAAGCTTCCTCCCTGCCTCTGTCCTTTCTTCCTCCTTTCTTCCCTCTCTCACTGCTAAAAGAAGAAGAAAAAAAAAAAGATGGCATTTTCCTGTATTCCCGAGGAAGTAAGTAAGAACCAGATTGGTCCTTGTGGAGTGCTTTGTTTATGTTTGGGGTTTTTTCTAATCCCCCTTCCTGTAGTATTATTCCCAGTAATAATACCAGCACTTTAAAAAGACTAAAGGCTCCCAGGGTTGCCACTGGTAAATTTTCATGCAGAAGCTACAGCGTATTTTCTCCACTGTAGTAGATCCTCTTATCTGGTTCATTATCAGTAGAATCCCCTGTACACTAAAATCCAGAGGCAGCAAAATACTCAGGCATGTGCTTAGAGATAAGCTTGGACTCACATGGCTTGCTAGATGAAGACCTACAGACAAAAGCTGTTATGGAGAAATTGTGATACCATATGGACATTCTCTCGATTGTCGCACTGCTTCCAGATCTACATATGCTTTTCAGGCTGAAAGCTGGAGAAGAATGTAGTACATACATTTCAACAGCCCTTTTGCTTCCTGTAAAACCAATGGTGAAATCTGTTTAGCCTTTAACACCCAGCTCTGAGTCTTAGTGAAGGGGAGAGGTCAAAAATTAATGGTGCAGCCTAAACTGAAGTGAAAATCCTAAGTGTTTGTTTTTTTAAAAAAGGAAAGCAAACAAGGACAATAAGTGGGATGGCTGACTGTTGTTGGGAAGCATTTTAATTCCAGTCTGTACAGCAAATGCTCTTCAGCTACATGAAGCAGATAAAAAATGTCTGCAGATTTCAGTAGTATCCTGTCAAACAGGTTTGCAAAATAAAGACAGATGGCAAAGGATTATATTTAATTATTTTTCCTAATTAATCTTTTCCTGACCATTCCACTGCACTCAGTCTAACTGGGGAGATTTACCAGCTTAACTTTCCCTCTGTAGCTTACAGTGACAGACCACATAGTAGATTTGTAACTTCCCATTATTAGGAATGTTTAATTGGACACAACTGCTTTTCATCAGCTGCTTTTAAATGCTCCTTCTGAACACAGGATGTTTACTTTAAAAATAAAGCTAGAGTTCAACTGTTGTAATGCTGTAAACATCCTAAAAAGCCCAGGAATATTGTAGTGTTTCTGGTGAATGTAGCTGTCCTGCTCAAAGACGAATTTCACGCTGGAATCTCTTACACAGATGTGCACAATCTCACAACACAGCACTAACAGCAGTGTCCTTAGGATACCTTGCTGTTTCTTTCCTGTGCTGTTTTATTTCCCATGCAGATAAAGGAAGGAAGCCACGCAGCACAGCCCTGATAAGGCTGGAAGCGTGCAGTCCGTGATCCAGTGCCAGAGAGTCCGTGCTGCAGTCACAGCTCCTCACTGCCTGCCTGATCCTGCTCTTTCTTCTCCACTCCATTACTTAATGCTATTTTTTAAAATTCCCACTGTTTTTTGATGTCTTGGTTTTCAACCCCTGGCCTGAGGCACGCAGACCCCGATGATCCCAGGTGCTGACAATCAGTAACAGCTCCTTGTGGAGTCACTGGGGAGCCGATGGTATGCAGCACCTTGCAAAGCACAGTTCAGAGCATCTTCAGAGAAGTGAGGAAGAGTGTATCCAGTATATGATTGATCTATGCTGCCCTCTCTGCTCCTCCTAATTGCTCTTCTAGATAGTCTTTTTGGTTTTCTGTGCATTTATCATTCTTCCCTTTGAGTTTCTAAATTTCGCCAGTGGGAAAAAACCCCAAGGAATGGCAGTTACTTTTTTCCTGTACCTTTTCTTTTAGTTTCTCTCCTCTCCTTTTCTTTGCTATCACTTGCTTTCTTCTCACCAGAAAAAAACCCGAGAGGCACATGTCAGTAACAACAGCACCATCTTCTGTTCTGCAGAGCTCATGAAGGCTTTGCTCTTGTGTCTGTGAGTGCTTCAGACATGAGTCTGATAGAAAAATCTGGAGCTACTGCTGGATTTGAACTAACTTGTCACGAGTTTCAATATCTGAACAACTCTGAATGTATGTGGGGCAGTATGTGTGTATGAAAGGCAGCAAAGAGTTCTCATAGCACTTCTCTCTGTGAGACACTTTACACTTGTCTTTTATTCCTCTCCTCACAAAAGTTCAGTTGCAAACGTTAGGCTCCTTCCCTGCAGCTTGACACTGACGGTTTCTGGGTCTGTTCATTTGTTTATTTATCACAGTTAGTGTTATCCTTACTCTCTACCAATAGTACTGTACTAATTGTCACCAGGGAAAATACACAGCACCAATAGATGACAAGATGCACACAGAGAGAGGATCAGCTTATCAATCCACACAGAAGGCCATAGACCACAGAAGGTCATAGAACACATGTTGCCTGAAATTTGTGTCACTGTGACAACAAAGGGTTGTTTGGGGTATAATAGAGGAAAATGAGGTGGGAGCACAAGATAAACATTAAGTCTTACTTGAAAGACTAATATATGGACAACTCTGGCAGCATGGGTAGGTCAGTGTCTTGGTATGAGATGAGAGGATGAGGAAGGATAGACTAATGGGTCTGGAAATGGAAAGGGAAAAGAAGCAGCATGTGTTTGATGTAGCACAGAAGAGGGAAGCAGCAGAGGGACATAAAGGGAGATGTGGCAAGGTCAAAACAGCAGGTTAAGAAACAGATCTTCACAACAGCAAGATCTCATTAGGGTAAGATTGCTTTTTTTAAGCCAGGAAAGGGGATGTGGATGTGATATACCAAGAGGTCAGATAGTAATTTTCAAGTATGTGAGTAGATAGGAATGTGCCTGTTTTGGGGAAATTCTGCATAAAGACTTTGCAATATAAAGGGTTTATTCATCTTTCATAAAGAAGTTTGGGGATAGAAATGTGGAGCTAGTAACTCAACAGGTAGCTTGTGAGCAATCACAGCTGATATACTGTAATAACAGTAGACAGGATAGTCACATCCTGTCTGGTTTTGACACAGACTGGGATGCCACAGAGAACAAACTCCAGGCTCACTGTATGTGGGTGATAAGCTCAGAACTGAAGGGAAGGAGGGAGAGAAGGTGATGGCTGAAGGAACTAGCTGGAGACACAAGCTGAATCTCATTTTAAAATTATGAAGGTTAATACGTTTGCATTGTGATGTGAAGGAGCTGGAAGAATCATTTGTGGGGGTGGGGAGGCAAATGAAACAAGCACTGGAGGATGAGGACATAACAGCACAACACCTTGTGGAAATTGTTGTGACCAGCTTTCCTGGCTGCATATCAATGATTTCCTCTTTCAGTTAGACCACTTTTGCCTCTCTCTCTCTTAGCAAGCGGGTTCAAGGACTTTAGGGAAAACTGACAAAAATTAGGCAGTTTTCTTCTTTCCCTTTCTTACCTCCTATAAATTTCTAAACTTCTTTTTCCTTTTCCCCTGGCAGAGCGGGGAAGTGCTGTCTCAGAGTGAGAGTTGTATAAAAGTCTTTTATGCGTGCTGCTGCTTTTTTGCACAACAGCACTGAGGAAATCTTGACAAGAACATGAATATAAGTAACCATAATAACTGAGAAGGTTTATTGCATGGAGCACATCTGGGCTTCTAATGTCATTATTAATGACATCAATGACATCCCATCAATGTGGGAGAGATGTGGTGGGAAATTTTCTGCATAACTTTCAGAAATTTCCCATTTCCTTCTCCTGCATGCAGTGGGAGAAGGAAGAAAATGCTGTGTTACGTTTCCTGTAAGGAAAATAAGTCATGGTGCAGGGTTAGCTGAGCCTTCCTCCTTATGAACTGTGCAGAATTGCCTGTAAATGTGCAGGTGGTAGTACAGGACTTTCATGAGAACAAATGTATGTTGTGTGATCTAAAACCATCATTGAAATGAAACTTTTTAAAGATATAGGCTTGGCCTGGGTTCTAATAATCTGTGGTGCCTCAGCACCTTAGCAGTGGCTTTATGTCAACAGCATAACACATCCTTCGAAAATGATAAGTGGAGATTTCCAAGACTTGTGATTTTCTGTAGTTTATGCTGTGGTTTTGTCCATAATCCTTTTCTAAGGTAACCAACCAACTAGAATGATCATCGAGAAATTTTTCCTAGTACAGAATTGCTTCTTCCTGTGATCACAGGGGAAAGCATTTACATAAGAACAAGTATACATTTGTCCAAAAGAATGTGCAGGCAACTAAAGGCACTGATTTTTAAACTATGACTCTGAGGAAGGAACCTCAGTCCTCTTGTATTACTAAATTGGTGTAGAATTTTGGGTCCTGATGAAAACCAACAAACTACTACTCTAAAGCATTTAAATCATAAAATCAACCCGAATTTGGTCAACTTGTTATCATGTGCTGGAAATCCACACCATCAGCAAAGGTTCAGATACAAAGTTCAGATAAAAATCAACAATAGTGTGTTTCTCATCTTTGTCCTGCCTCTCACTGGCTCAGTAGTAGTATTAAATGACACACAGAGACCCTGGCTAAGGAAGCAGAGTGTGAGGTAAGCTCTACATCTGGAGTTATAAGGAGCTGAGAAGTATTTTGTGGCCTATAGATTGAAGTGGCCCGTGAAGGGGACGTGTTCAGACTGGCCATTTATTTCAGAGCTGTCTGCAATTGTGGTTGGCTGCTTTTGATGTTTCAGCCAATTCCTCTTAGTCTTACATTTTTAAGATAGACTAATCTGGTGGAGGGAGAATATCTGGTATGACAGAAATAAAGCAAGCATCTACAAGATGTCCTCTCAAAAAAAAAATCAAGGAATTTCAGCCTTTGATCTAGGCCATATGCTGAGTTTGGAGGTGACCTGGAGAGGTCAGGGAATACAGGATAACTTCAAATAGGAGTGCAGAGTACATGAGACATTGGCAGGTATGGGATGTTCTTAGTGCTGAGGCTGGTGCAGCAAACCTAGGCTGAATGGGCTTGAAGAAGGCAGGAAGTGATTGGGATAAGCTTGGAAAGTGGAGAAAACAGAATAGGACATGGTCTTGGGTGATGTAGGGGTATGTGCTGGAACTGTAGAGTTGGAAAGCACTAATTTAGGGTGCTAGCATGAAGGCACTTAACAACTATGGTATTAGCGTGTGAATTGTGTGGTTTTTGGCACCTGAAAATTACAAAACGCAGCTGAAGATTACGAAATGCTTGCTCATTTTCTCTCTCTTAACTCCATGTTTTTGTTTGTTTTGTCATAATGTTCCACTCAGAAGCTCCCCAAGCCCGACCTCTCTTTTTGTCTGATAAGAACAGTGGAACAGTTCAAATTTAAATGCTGTTGTTTAAATTAGTGTAATAAGACTTTAGATTTGGCACCCCACTGTGATAAAACTAAAGGCAGAGCAGAATTCAGACAATAATGAAGAAACAGCACAACACATAGTATATTTGATTCTGTTTTGATTACTAGTTGTTGCGCAGACCATTAACTCTTCATTTAGTTAGATGTCCAGAAGAGAAGAGTAAAACTTTAATAAGCAGGGGTCTCCTGCTTAGCACTGTTCCAAGCCTGATAAAAGAAACTCCCATAATTCATCAGACTGCATTCTGTAAGTGGAAATGAAAATATTACTAAAGAGCGAATAGAAAAACAAAATATACTATGGCATGTAAGAGATTTCAAGTGTAAGCATCCTATTTACTAAAGCACATTGTAACAATTCCTCCAATGGAACATGTTTCTGTGTGTGTGAAACAAAGTACTAAGTTTTACTTTACATTTGAGTAAAATGTATAATTTGAACTGTTTAACTGTTTTCTTGGGCTTTTACTAGATTCTGTAGTTTATGTGTAACAGAACACATGAAGACACATGGAAACCGTGTTAGCTAAAGGGTTTAAAACAATTCATTTCTACCTTCTTTTTCCAGAATATATTGCATATATAGTCACAGTACAGGCTCAATTGTAATATGAAAATTTAGTAGGCTCTCAAAGATTAAAATAAAAAATTCTAAAAACATTTGCAGAAAATGGATAGCCAGGAAAAGGAGAGACTACTCATGTGATTTGGAGAGGAGCGATTAAGTGGAACCTCACTTGGAAAACTTGCAGTAAGCCTTTCTTGTTCATTAGACTCCAAGCTACCACATCTTGGCTAAAGTAATGCCCACACCCATTAGAAAACACATTGTGCTGTGCCAGGAATTTGCTATCCATTCCTTTCACAGGAACAGAAGGCTTCAGGTTTTCCTTTTCCTATGACCATATCTTCTAGGACAGTAGTTCGCTGCCACTTTTGACGTGCACATCTCCAAGTTTCTTTTTCATGGGAATTGTAATCTCCCATGGTGAATTTACACTTACTGGAAATCAGCTTGATTTTCTGAGTTAGGCTTCGGCTGCACCGGTACATTGAGCTGCACAGGAGTTATTCTGTGGCCTCAGTGCTGGTGACCTGGGCCAACAGCATGCAGCCAGCATCCAGGAATGAGGCAGACACTGATCTGAGGCATTCAGGTAAACCTCTTGTACGCTGTGATGAGAACAGTGACTGGTTTCAGCAACTTCTTTAGGAATAAATGGTTAGAAAAAATATGTCAGGTGAGAAAACTGGGCATTTTGTATATTACTGCTGCCTGATCCTGTGTTGTAATGCACATGAAGAGTAGAAAGAATTTTTATGGCGCACGAGGATGGAGCGTCACTCCCTCAAGCGAGAGGCTCGCACCTGGGATATCTCCATTATGCCTCCCTGTGCTGGGCTAGGTTGTGCTTAGCAGCCACCGCGGCGGGGAACACTCACGCAGGAGGGTTATGACCTAAAGATGTAGACTATTTGAAACGCACCCACACGCAGCCAAACCCGTCAATCACACCGTGTTTTCGCCTCCCGCCGCCCCTCGTGGGCCCCGCCC
>VWZV01015127.1:320497-354085 GCA_013397155.1 Irena cyanogastra
GGTGCGGGCGGGGCGCCGCGGGCCGGGCGGGCGCTGCTGGCGCTGAGCGCCTTGGCGGACGCGCTGCTGCCGCGGGGCCCGGCGGGGCCGGGGCTGGACGCGCGGCTGTGCCCGCGGTTCTGGCGGCTGGTGCAGGAGGGCCTGACGGAGCGGGACGGGCTGTGCCGCAAGCGGGCTCGCTACCTGCTGAAGCGAGCGCTGGACCTGAGCGGCGGCCAGCGGGCCGAGCTGCGCTGCCCCCCGGACGGCGGACACGGTAGGGCCGGGCGGGCGGCGGGACGGGCGGCGCGGCGCGGCGTGAGGGGCTGGGAGAAACGCGTGTCCTTGTCTTTTTCCTTAGACTCGAGTCTGTTTTGGTGGTCTGCTGAAAAGAACGAGCAGCTGCTACAGTTTTGGGAAACTTACATTTTGATAATGGAAACTTTGGAGGGAAACCAGGTAGGAGCGCTGTAAAATCTGTGCCCATCCTAGATAGACAGACGTGCTGCCTCACTTGTGGCATATGTGAATGTTTTTGTAGGGCGGAGTATTTCCAGTTTTGATAATAGGGGATATCTAAGTCAGCATTAACTGGAATACTTTTGTTTCAGCTCTTAAAACACAGCATGTGTCATTCATTGGGAGTAAATTTAGAACTCCTCTCTCTCATCAGAATACATCTGGTTATTGCAGTGACAGAAACTTGGAGTGCAGGTAATTGCAAGCCCAGGGTAACCAGTTTAGTGAAAAACTCAGTGATTGCGCTTAGTAGCCTCTCTTTAGCAGAGGTGACTCTGTCTGTATGGTAAAGTACCTTAGATTAAAACCATTTTGTGAGTCCAGTATACTCGGCAGAAAGATTCCTGTTGACTTGAGGCTTCCATAATTGTATGGTATTGTGGTGTTAACTATTAGTAGTGGGCCCACCTCCCTGTAGTTATTTTATGTTATTTGTATGTGATTGTCCTGTAATTGAGATACAATTTATTTAAACGTTTTGTTTTCGATGTGCTGTTTTAATTTTGAGGAATAGAATGGATATTAGTATTTTTCTTAAAATACGGTGGCATTGAAGTATCAGGGTTTTTTTAGCGCTAAACTGTGACTGGGTGTTGCATACCCCAGGCTTTGCAGGTTTATTGAAATGTACTTCTATTGTCAATTCCTGTGTTAATGCTATTGATAGTAAGTTCTAGTCTGAGTAACTGACAGCTCCTGGGTTTGACATATAAACTGTTTATACCTGGTTTACGTTTCAGATCCATGTCATAAAGCCAGTATTACCAAAACTTAACAGTTTATATGAGCTTGCCATATCAGAGAATAAAGGTAAGGTGGAACTTTTTCTACTTAATCTCTTACATATTAGTCAGTTAAGTTACACTTCTCTGTTTTCTTCTTCTGTTTCAGTAGCAGCTTTCTGTAATGTTTTGTTTCTCAGGTGTTTTCTGGTGGCTGTTCCAGTTTTTGTGGGTTTGCTCTATACATAGGTTGTCTGGCAAACATGCATAGGCAGTGGCCACTCTGCTCTGAGAAGAAATCCTAGCATGTATTTATTGCTAACTATATTGCCTTGAAATACTATTTTTCTCTCAGTAAATCCAAATAAATGGTCATTTCCCACTGTATTTTGCTTGACTTAAGATAATGTGAAAATAAAGCCAGAGATTTTTGGAGTTGTAGGAGACAATTCACCTGCACAACTTTGTAAAGGGAAAAAAAAAAAACCAACTTAATTTGTTAGAAGTGGGGGGAGGATAAATAAAATGAGTGCTGAGCAGTGTGTCTAGGGCATATGAACACATGTAATTAGGCAGTGCAAGATGTTAGAGATTTGTAAAGTGGAAAGACTATTAATGTGCAACTTGTGGACAAATACATTGGTATAAATAGTGTTAAAGGAAGAAGAATGTGGCACTTCTCAGTCATTTCAATTTGTAACTAATAAACTAGAGAGCAACTTTGTAAAACTGTGATAGTTTTAAAATTAGATTCAGTAGGCTGTTTTTATAAAACTAGTAGCTATAGTCAACTTTTTGAAATGTGAATAGACTATAATATTGTCCAGAATGTCAGTATGTTATATGTTAGTGTGTCACTGTTATTTCTGTGTCAGTTTAGAATTTCTTTTTTGTAAACAGGTTGTTGGCTGTTTCACCCATCATGGCATGTGTGCATTTATAGACGAATGTTTGAGAGTGAGAATAAAACATTGACTAAGGAAGGAATTCTTCATTTTCTGGAGCTTTATGAAACAAAGCATCTTCCAAATTCGCTTGGTTTCTCAGAGGTAACGGTGTTACTGTTACTTGCCAAAACAAACAAATGTTCCAGTTTGTAACAGATCTTAACACTAATTGCTTCAGTAGTTGGAGTTGGACAAATTCTGTCTCTTTAGTACAATCAGTGTATTACTGATTATAATATATGGATATACTGTATCCATGAAACATAAAACCCCCCACGCTTTAAAATATTCTCTATGTGGGAAGAAATATTAAAGCTTGAAGCTTTTTTTATTACTGTCACAAGTGTATTGTCCAATGAGCCTACACTTTAGTAAGGAATTTTCTACATTGTACTATTTAAACTTCATAGGAGCATTCCCCTCAGAGGTTAACATTCCTGATTTATACAAATTAAGTCAGCCTCTTGATAAGTAACTTGAAATAGTCAACCTTACTATGCACCCTAAATCTTACTATGCACTCTATGTGTTGGCTCTTTGTCATTCTTCTATTTCATGTTTAAATCTATTTTCTCTGTCTGTTTCCCAAAAGGATTTCTTATTTGCCTGCATCTTTTGCAATACTCTCTGAAATGTATCTAGTGGAAAAATCTCTTTTCTTGTTTACACTCCTGATCCCTCTTCTCTTTAGTTTCTTCCTCTTTTTGCATCTACTATTTACCACTAGCAAGAGTGTTCTCTAATTTCTGGCTCTGTCCAGTAGAGTCTGGTGAAATAAGTCTAGTTAGCTTCTATGTAACAGTGCCTTGGAAATGTACATTTCACCATTGTTCTTGTTTGTTTTTTCAGTTTGTTATTGGACCACTAATGGATGCCCTCTCAGAAAGTTCCCTCTACAGCAGGTAAAACCACTGGTTTAATTAATAAGTTATTTAATTCCTTGATTGCAGCAAATGTGTTCTAATAATACTGGCTTAAGTATGTTGGTAAAATCTTAGCTAAAGGAAGACACATTAGTAAAAGATGGTGCTGCTGAACTTACTGACAGGGGCAGTTTTTCAGAAAAGATGGGTGGCTATGACCAAATGAAGTATGGATCTAGTGGCAAGACTTGATTGTTACAATTTTCAGTGCTCCTTGGTCGATTTGATGGTCACAGTCTTGATCTGGTGGGGGATGCCCATGAAACAAAGAGTTCAGTGGATTAATATGTTCATTTTTGGGGGGATAAAACTGATAAAACTGTCACTGGTGATAGCTTGGATTAGGTGATTATGGATAAAGTGTAGTCAAAATAGGTTGTTTTATCTAAACCTGGCAGGACAAATGTGAGCTCTGCAGGCTCTTGCATCAGTTAAGCATTTCTCAGTCTGCAGTATCTTCCCGTGGAAATATACAGATGGGAATTCAGAAGGTGAAGCAAATGCCAAGTGTTTCAGCATGTTAGAGCTGTGTTGAATCAATACTTCATTATCTTAGTCTTCTCTCTCAGCTCTGTATTGCTGGTGAAACATGTTGGCATGTGTAGCGGAGGGTGCGTGTTCGAGTATACCAAGAATATACAAAGTTGCTGCAGTTAATATCAAGCTGAGAGAAAGCTATGGAATCTCTTGACTGATGCTAATCCTTAATAGCCAGGATCCTGAGACTTCTCATGAGGCATAGGTTGTCTCTCTTGGTCTCATGGAGTGTCACTGAATGACATTTGTTTTTGTTTAGAGGCAATTCTAAACATATGAAATCTGTTAGATTTTAGATTAAATCTGTTAGTCTAATCCTAAAGCTGTTAACATGCCAGTTGTGTAACTAAAGTTTTAAAACCCAACAGGACACCAGGCCAGTCAATAGGAGCCTGTCCTCCTTTGGGAATTAGGTTACAGAAGTTTTTGGCTACTTACCTCAGTCTTCTTCCAGAAGAAGAAAAAGGTATGTTTCAGTTTCACCTTTATATTTTTTTTAAATAAGGAAAACAAAGAAAAATTATGGAGCTGTTTTGGTATGTTATGTGAGTGTTTACTTGAGAGAAAAAAGGAGTAGTTGTCCTGACAGTGGAGTTTCCAGAGAAAAGGTTTTCAGGGACTTTAAGGTATCTTGCAGTACTAGCTACAGAAATTGTTCTAGGGGCAAAATGAAGCAGTTTTGCTTTTTATTAAAGGAAAAACAAAAAGCCCAAAGAAGCTTCTGAGATCTGAAGTGAACAGTACTTGGAGATTCTTTTTTCTTTATGCGCCAGACTTTTTTTAGTCATGACACGTATAGTGACACATCCAAAAGGGCCAGTCCAAGGGCTGAAAAAGAATAAGGATTCTTTCATGGTGAGGTTGGGTGGAGGAAGATTTCTGAGACTGTTCCAGATTTTGATGCTAGTGTACGCTGAAATGAAAGTGACCAGAAGTTAATGTCTGGTCTAATTGGGTCAAATAAGGGCAGAGTCAGCTCTCTTCAGCACCCTATGTGTACAGATATATTCTGGTAGGAAGCACCTTGTATATTTGTAATGCCATAGATGCCCTATTTCTCTGGCCTGTCCCAAGGCAGATATTTTGTCACTAAACAGGGGTCTGTGGTTGGGAATCCTGAAATAGGTAGCCTGCTTCCTCAAACTCTGGATGTGGTGGCTTGTTGAGAATTGCTCTGCCTTTCCCAGCATCCATTTAACTGGTTGAATCACTATGGTCAGACAGATCACAAACTCAATAGCAACTTAAAAAAGGCATTGTTTAGTACCCAAAACAATTGAGTTAAAATTCCATTCCTCGACATGGTGATTAGTGCAGATGACCAAAGTCGAAATTAGGTTTATTTCCATTTGTCTCTGAATCATATCACCTTACTGACAGACTTCTTTGAAATGTAATTTTTTTCACTGAAATAATTAGGAAATTATTCTGTTGTCTTTAATTTAATTGTCATAAATTATAATAGCACTCTTCTGCTGGAGTTCATGTTATTTAAAAGCATTGGAGAACACAAAATCACTCAGGGTTGTTTTGTTTACTTTTATTTTAAGGTAGCTTCCTGTTAAAATTTATTCAGAAGATGACAAGTAGGCATTGGTGTGCCATTCCTATTTTGTTTCTTTCTATGGCTTTGGCATCTATCCCTGCATGTAAAGTACTTGGTGCTGAAGGACTTCATGCTTTAAGGTAAAATGTATACTGCATTGTGTTCTTACAGCCTCCTTCCAAAGAAACGTGCTGGCAGTCTGGAGAGCCAGAATTTGATCCATGTTTGTTACTTCTGAAGGGATGGTTGTGCATGGGAATATAAGGTTCTGTGTCCTTTATGTCTAATTTGCAGAGGAAAGCAATTCAAGAACCAGTGTATTTATATCTCTGTATGAAGTAAAAAAAAACCTGAATTTTTGCATTTTAGATCTTCATAGTTTCTACTTTTTTAGAATAATTTTTCCCTGGTCTTCCACAGTTCCTGGTTGATACATACCACACTTTGTCCTTTATAATTACTTTACAACCTGATTTAATGGCAGTGGATGCTATGTCAGGGGACGGCCCACAATGCTGGAAACAGAAAGATTTCTAAATAAAAGTCTAGGTAGAAGTTGTTGGCCTCACTATGGACCTTAATCACACTCATGTTTCCTAAGTGTCTGCTTTCACTTCCTAGAGCCGCTAAAAATCAGTTGTCATTCCAGTTTAATCAAATTTGAGCATTTAAATAAAATCTTACTGGTGATTGAAGGCATATTGGATAGAAGCAGTTTACAAAAAGGAAAAAAAAAGTTGGACGTCGCATTGCTGATAAAAGATCTCTGAAAGTTTCTTTCGGTTTTTGCTTGAGTGAGATTTTGATGGCAAACATTTGTATACTTGCTACAGATAGAAATGCTAATATTAAATTACCAATGTGAACTGATGTGATCATGGGGATTGTTCCTTTAGTTTTTGTTTTCTTCTTTCTTCTCCCCCTTTTTGTTTCTTCAGGTTTGTGCTCATCCAAGTTTTATGATCAGTTTTTGAAAGTACACGTAACAGTAGTCTTGGCTCTGGATTGTTTGTGGTCTGATCAGGCAGTATTTGTGCCATACTTTATAGAATATGTCTGTTACATGCAATCTGATGTATTTAAAATGGTTAATAATGAGAAAATATGTGAAAACGCTTACATTTTTAAGTGTGTGATTTATACAGTGTGTATTTTTCTTCTTTGCAGAGATGTCCTCCAGTGCACTATGATTACACATCAGATTTTGTTGCGTGGAGCTGCTCAGTGCTATCTTCTTCAAACAGCTATGCATTTGACAGATGTGGTCAGTTTGGGGTTTTGTGTTTTATTTTTTGGTTTTTTCTTTTTCCTTGATGTAATAGAAATACAGTGACACCTTTACAGAGTCAACACTATTCAAAAAATTGCTAAATATAGTATTTATACTGATTTTTCTGGATTTGCAATTTTTTTTTGGGGACATTTAACTTGTGCTATGTAAGTATGGTATGCTTCTATTACCTTTGGTTTTCCATAAGAAATATTTTTTTTCATTAGTTTTTTGTCCTGATGCTTTATTGTAAGGTTTTCATGTGGTAGTTGTTGTAACAGGCTATTATTCCGTATGTACTATAAAAACTCAGGTTTTATAGAAACTAAATGGACTTTCCTGTAGTTCCTAGTAATAAAAGTATTTGTGATACCAGAATGATAAAGCTACCATTAGTGTTGAAATAGCAGGACTGTAGTTATTCAGTAATCAAAGTATTCGTATTTGTTTGTTTATAGCTAGCTTTGTAAATAAGTAGTCTTCTATGTTGTGTGTTATGGCTATAAACCTGTCTGAATTTCTCTTTAGAAATGGAGAAGTAGTACTTATGAGTGGCTCTAAATCATTTACCTTGAAAGGTGTCATCAGTGAATAGCACTGTTCTTACAGTCATTCATTTGTTTTCAGATAGACTTTAATACTTGGGAAAATTAAGTTTTGTTCCTTGGTACTGATAAGTTGGTCCCAAAGAGGCAGAAATTAGTCTGAATCACAAAAAGGAAAAAGTAAATTTCTTCTACTGAAACTTGCCAGATAAAGGCAAACTTTTTGAGTTGTCATATAGGTATTATTTGTTGTATATTATGTTGGCAGCTATTGTATCTTGATTAATTTCTTCAGGAGAAAGTGTCCTTCCCAGAAGTTTCAAGCTTTCTTCTGTCCCTTAGACCAGAGGAGTCCCTAAGGAGAGATACTTTGTTATGGACAGAGGTGAGAACTGAAACTGATTTTATGTTCATCAAACCCATCACTGTTAGAAATAATATTATCACTGGCAGGATAATCTCCAAGGGAAAAATGAGCATACTATGTAGAGTGAGATTATAAATAGTGAATTTTCACAAGATACGTATTTTATGTCCTTGCAAGATGTAAAATGCAGTGAATAAAAGTTCAAGGATGAAATAATTTTTTATATAATATGTACTAAAGCCAGCTGATCATGTAGCCAAAACTTTTGGTTACTTGTACAGCCATATAATGATAAAGTGATTTTTTTGCATAGTGTCTTCTTGTCATGTATAGTGTACATTTCATCTTGCTTCATTTATTTCTAGCATACAAGTTAAAAAAAAAAAGCTGGTCTCACTAGATAACACTTGATTGGAAGAAACCCTTTTGCCATAAGGAAATTTTTACCGGTCTTGCTTAATTTTAAGAGTTGTTGTTTCTCTTATTGGTACCACTGATTTTTTGGGGGTGCTCTGAGCTACCCTCTGGAAGAACATTTTTCTGTGTGTAGTTGGAAGGGAATAGTCTGCTGAGGCTCAAGGTAGCTCTGGTGAGCACCTCTTGCGTGGGGGGTGTGTGGGTTTGCTGAAGTGAGAGTTTGTGTTTCACAGTGCTCTGGTGTGCTGCTGTCACATCAGTGATGTCAGCACACAGCTGCCAGACGTGGTCAAGGGGTAACATACTGTTCTTAACTCAGCTTTGCAGTTGGTTGCAAGTGAATGACAGGTGCTTCAGGAAGTCTGTAACCTCTGATTTTGAACGTCAGGAGACATCATCATTATGTCAATATGTGCGCAGTCTTGTGGGAGAGTACCTTAAGACACCTGCATCTGAAAGTAAGTTAAATGTGTATTAATAAAAAACACGATCTTTAAGAGATTTTTTTAAAAAATGACAACAATCCCTTGGATTTTAGCAAAATGGTTTGGTTTTTTTTTAGATTGCAGCTGTTCAAGTTCTACCCAACCTGTGTATTCACAGTTCTTAAGTTTGAACTTTATTTTTTAATTCCAGCTTTCCTCCATAAATTAAAGTCCTGCAGTATTAATTTAACATTAAGTCTTAAGATTCAGTTTTAATACTGCCCTGATGCTTGTCCATTAGATTCATTTTGTCACTACTGTGACAGTGTCTCAAAATGCTGGAATGCAGGGGGCAGAGGAAATCACAAGGGACTATGAATCCACACAGGTTCTGTCACCTTTCTCAGTAGAGCTTTGTAAAATGACCAAGTATTTTTTAGAGGGAAAAGGGCCTTCCTTGTTCAGTGCCACATTTTGAATAATTTACAATGTCTTCTTTCAGACACATTGAAGGAAATAGCAAAATCAATTTTTTAAAATACTTCAACTTTTGTGTGGCATTCACAGTCATAGTGAATTTTACATAGTTTTATATTGTCAAAAGTCAGAACTGAACACCTTTAAGTATTACGTGTATAGGAGATAAAAGAGCTAGGTCAGAATTTGCTGATCATAAATAGCTTCAGAAACTTCCTGCAAACTAGGAAACTTGACTAGATTGTCTTATTGTCAGAGAAGTAGTAAGCAAATTCTCTCTGTTGATGCCTCAAGGTAAATTTGCTAAAAATTTTACCAGATCTTCTCTCCTTCCTGACATGTTTGTTTCGTCCTTAGTCTATACTATCTGCAATTCCCTGGCAAGCATCTGCATTTCACTTGTAAAAAGTGATGTTTGTAATTCTGGTTTTATATGAAACTTAACTAATAAGCAGCTCTTTAGAGGAAAAAAAAAACTGTCCAACTGCTTGAGTTGGATCTCCCAAGTGCGTTTTGTTTTCTAAAGTCCCAAAGGCAGAAACATATCAGTTAAAAAAAACCCCGAAACCAACTTATGTACTGCTATTTAAGAATAATTTTGTAAGTATGATGATGAAGTTCTGTATAAAAGACTGATTAAAAAGAAAAGCATCACTTAGTTTTCTTAACATTTTCTCTTTACAGAATAGTTCTAGTTCTTTATGTGATTAGTTCTGTGGTCAAAATCACAGCTGATGTTTCAGATGAAGCATAGAGGAATTGTTTTCTTCATTAAATTAATTTGAATATGCTATTGTATTTTTTTAAAGCAAGGAAAAGTCCGCTGTGAACTGCTACATAATGTATGATACTACATAACATATTGCCTAAAATTTATTTGAGCATAAAGGCCAATAGAGTTTAATTTATATCTAGATAAAGAATGCCAAAAATTAGTAGTAATACTTACGTTAGCATTAATTGGTTTTGTACTATTAATTTATTTTAATAAGTTACAAACCAAGAAGTTTTAGAAATTAATGCAAAGGTATTTTTTAGTTACTGTGAAAACCTTAAAATATCTTTAATCAGGAGAAAATTGCTTTATGCCTGACTGGTTTGAAGCTAAGCTTGTCTCAACAATGATTCTGTTGGCTGCTGATGTGGAGCAGATGAAGAATAAGTACAGGTAAGTATGAAATACCTTATTTTACATTTCTGTCTTTTTCAATCCCCTCACTCCTGAAGGATCCAGTAGAAGCCTGATGAAGTTGGGAAGCTGTCCTCTTTTCTCTGTAGGCTTTCAATCAGCCTCATCATTCCTTAGGCCTTGTCCAGCTGTTGCTGCAGACATACTGGGTAACATTCTAAAGATACTTAAGTGTCTTGGAAACGTGTCCTATTTATTTCCATAAGTAACTTCAGCACCTAAGGCAGATACTCAGAAGAAGACTTTCTTTTTAATTTTTGTTTTTGTGTAGTGGAAAAAGCAACATAGAGTGGATTGAACTAGAGGCTTTCTTGAACCCTCTTCTGGATGTCTTGATGAAACTTGGCAGTAATGCTTACATACCAACACTGAAAGCAGATAAAAGCCTTCAGCTTCTCTTGAAGTTATTGCAGACCCGTTGGTTAAAATGTTCCAATACGCGAGATGGTTAGTGACATCTTCAGTCTACTGTGTCTTCTGTTCATTACAGCCTTAACTGCAGCTAAGCTACTTAACTGTTTTATGGCTCTGGTGTCAAACTAATACTAGCCTGCAAGTGGTAAATGTACAAGTTGGCAGTCTGGCGTGTCTGTTATAAAACTCGAGCTGTTGATCCAATCCTTCAGGTGTTCTGAGGACTGGGAATTGAGAATGTGCAAACCTTCTAGGGCAGCAATTGCTATCCATTAGGATTGGATTATCAGTTAAAATTTGAAGAGTGTGACTGTATTGCAAATATTTATAGGCCTATTCTTTGCAAATGAATGGATTCCATAAATCATTTAGGCACCTCAGAAAGAAATTGCTACAGAAACCCAGCCTAACCTGCTTAGATACCACAGGTTCAGCCAGGGTCTTCCCTGAGTGCACAAAGTGATCCTGCTGGACATCCTGTTTTCTGAGTTGACTGGTAGGCTAAGAGGTGCTCACTAAAACACAAGTCTGGTGATCTCTCTGGGAGTGTTGTCCCCCCACAGATGGCACATTTTAACTTGTAGACCTTTCAGGAGAGTTTTAACAAAAACTATGGAGTCCTTACTACTCCTTTTGAGAGAACTTGGCCAGTTTGTAACCAGAATAGACCTGAATGTTCTTCCTGAGAGCAAATGAAAAATGACAGTATTATTTTCATTGTGTTGAGATGCTGAATGGGAATAGGAGGGATCTTGTGTTTGGTTTCTGCTCCCCCAGATTCTTTTGGGATTTTTTTTTCAGGGTCTTTATAACATGGAATAGAAGAGTAGTTTTGGAGTGGGAAGGCTCCATATCTAGGCTCTTATTTGTAACAAAAATAGTTTCAGGTTGTGTGTCCAGATTTCATATACATGTCTAAGTGGAGCCCCAAAATAAATGCCCACCATCATTTTAACAAGTGCTGTATACATTCAGCCCCTTGCCCCCTTAAGTTTTAGCTGGTTGTGTGAAATACTGAGCACTAATTGTGCAGGCTGTTGAAGTTCATGTTGGGGCATGGTCTCTGACTAGTGAAGTGGGTTCCTTGAGATGAACTAGACTGGAAGAACTGTCCACTAAGCTAGCACTGTGCATTCAGCCTACAGCACAAGGATAGAACAAGCCTGGAACAGAACCCTACCAAACACATGCAAGTGCATGTTAGTTTTTTAGAATCAATAATAAATAATTTCCTTGTGGCTTATTTCTGTATGGGCTTGCTAATGTACCTGCAATAGACTGCTCCTGCTTTGGGAATTTTGACACCTGACATGGCCTGTTGAGCTCTGCTAAGAGTTCCAAAGGTATGGCAAGGCTGAGCACTGCAGTGTCCCCATCCTTCTGAAGGTCCCTAGAGTACAGCCCATCATCAGTCTTTTGAGAGGCTTTCTGAATTGCATTGTAGTTTTACATTAAACAAGGATTAAAAAAAATTATTTCTTAAAATTATTTTCCACAGTGTTTTTGTGCTACTTCCTTCTGCACAGGAGAACCAAGTAATAACTTCTTTTTCTGCAGCTGTGAACTGACTGAGGTGTGGGGTGGGAAGATTGATGCTGTGTAGTTTTGTTTCTGTGTTGATTAAATGGGAGGTGAAAAGTCCTGTTTGTCAAATGGAAAACAGTAAAATGGTAGGGAGTAATAGAGGAATTTAACTTTGTAAAACAAAGATAATTAGTGGGAAGTGTTACATTTAAGAATATTTTATTGAGGATAGATATGCCTGAAATGCATGCTGAAATCATCAGCATCCTTCTACAGTTCTTGCTGTCTAAACTGTTGTTAGATTTCATTATTTTAAACAGTAAGATTTTGGTAATTATTATCTTTTGCTAGTGTTACAGAGCCACTGGTAGTGAATTGGGTTTTATGTCCAACATGCTTATCTGAAGATATTACGTATATAAATTGCAGATTTTTTTGTTTTTGTGATTTGAAACTTATGATGAAACATGGTGATAATCTGACATAATTAAACTTGATTCTGAACAATTTAAGCATTGGAAATGTAGTCCAGTTTTAGTAGGGAATGTTGAAAGTAAGTACAATATAGATTTGGAACTTTTGGAAATATTTCTCTTTACATTTTTACTTTTTGAAGGTCTTCCATTTCATAACAGTTTTGCTACACGAAGTCTTACTTAGGGTCAACTCCAGGAAGAAACAGCAGCTATAGCCTCTGGGTAATTCTCCTAAATACTGAAACTAATGACTGGTATTTTTAAAACAAGGTGGCCATGCAGACTATTTTACTCTATTTTCATACTGAGATGTTATTTCCTTGGCTTTCAGGTAGCCCTTACCCTTGCAACACAGACTGAAGTGTGTTTGTCGTTAAAGTATGCTTTACAAGAGTGACCTACCTCCCTTGTGTATAAACTTGTGTCTTTGTGAAATGCTATATACACGTGGTAGACTTGGTAGCCTAGCCTTTTCTTGTAGAAAATGCCACAGTTTGTATCATAATTTTGTGTTTTCATTTACAATGTTAAGCCTGGAAGCTGCTGGGCTAAAATCTTCTAAGATTACAGCATTTCCAAAGATGATTTTTTCCTAAACATCAAAAAACCAGACCAACAATCAGCAAGCCCCCAAAACCAGTTTTCAAGCCTTTAAATATTAGAAATGGAAAAGTATATTTTTCCATAACATAAAGTTAATTGCTGGATATGAAAGCCTTTGGTATGTATTAAAGACTGAGTTCAGTAACAAGCTGTTTGTGTAGAGGGTTAGGAGTAGTACAAAAGTGTGCATTAAAAGTTGGAAAACTGGACTGTGGTCTTCTGCTCTTGTGTGGGTTTTGGTTCACTAATACGATGTGAATCTCAGGTAATAATATAATCTGATGTGATTCTTTCAGCCTTATGGCTTACACTGCAAAAGAGTACAGAGGTGTTCCAAGTTATTTATAGGTATTTGAGTACTATTACTGTACAACTTTGTACCATAAGTAAATCTGAATGATACAATAAAATTCTTAAGGGAATTGTATTTCTGTTTATATACTTTTATTTTTTCCTTCACACAGATGAAGTACTGTTCTTTATCTGGAAATCTCTTGTGATGCCTATGGAGAGTGTTCTTGAATTTGTTCTCCGACAGCTTACTACCAATGAGTTAAGCACTGTAAGTGGTGATTATGAGACATACTTTGGTGTGGTTTTGCTTGTTAATTTGATTTACCAGTGTTCCTAAACTTCACGTAAAATCTTTGAACACCTAGAAAGTCAATTTGCATAGAAACACTTCTGTTAACTTTTTTGAATGGGCACAGTAATAAGGAAAAAAAAAGTGTGTTCACAAGTAATGTTTAGTGTCTGTAGTCTGCATTTCTTGTTTCTTCTTAAATCTAAAGAAATCTTATAGTAAGAAATCCTGAGTATTATATACTGCATAGTATCTACCAGTACAGCTGTGGACGTAAGTTGTTAGGTGTTTGGGGGCTTTTAGTACTCGGCCTGGTTATCATCTTGCTTGACTATCTTACACTGTTTGCTCATTGCTGTGACCAGTGTTTTCAAAGTTTCTATCCCAGAGAAACCTGAGACATTCTAAGCAAAGCAAAAGTTAGGGTTGCATCAGGAGAATGGCATCTGAAAGTCAGTTTTTAAGATTTAGAAGTTAATAACCCCCCCGAAACAAACCCCAAAATGAAAAGTTGTTTAATGACAGTTATAGTTTTCCTTCTGCTCTCATTGTTACCAGTAATTTCTTTCTGATTTTCAGTTTAATTTTCCTCTTACTGATTGGGATTGCGGTTGTTTCCTCACTTTTAGGTTGGCGACTTGGATCGTTGTGATCTGTACTTGGCTTTAATTCCAGAGATAGTGAATTTGTGCTTGAAAGTCAACTGGAAGAAAATGCCATCTATCAAGAATTTCCTTTCATCCCTGATAAATGCGTCTATTCGTAATCTTCAGGAGAGAAATTCTGAAAAGGTAATTTACCATTGTTTACAACAATAAATACTAATATAAAACAAGCCAATAAATAGTAATTAAAATATCTGCTAATATAATATTTAGATTCTGCATTAATAATTATATAGACATACTATAAACATGAGTTAATATACAATTATTATTTCTCTTGTGATAGTTATAATGTGTAATATTATATATAATGTGATTTAAATTAAGATTTGTTGGGCAGTATAAACTTTGGTCTTATTATTTGGTATTATTGTCTTGTTCAATAACGCCTTAAAAGATTGTAAGTATTCGAATAGGTTAAGTGTTTTAAGGAACAAAGAACAATACTTTATTTTTTTCCTTCATTTATGTGAATTATATACTTTTTCCAGTAGTTTCAAAGTAAAAATTTTCTAGTTCAGACTTGGTGTTCACTGGGGGCCTTTACCAGCTTACTTTGAATTCGAGGGAATTATGTTTTCATTATAGCTGCACATACAGAACCTCCTCAGTTTTAGAAGAAAATGCTGAGTAATTACAGATGAGAAAAATCTTTCCTGTGCTCTAGATAGCCAAATGTAACCTGTAGATATTTAAATAACATCAAAGTTTTCTTACAATACAGGCGTTATATGCTTACTGCCTTTTTTTTTTAATGAGACTTTTAATTTCATGCCTCTTTGAATATATGTGTTTATTGCACAAAATAACCATGGCATGGTTGTGATCTTTTGGGTGCTTGGAGCAGCTAGTGTGTCATATTCAAAATTTCAGCCGTTGTGTTGGGTTTCTGATCAACGGGACCCACATCTTTTTTTCTAGCTGCTCTCCAGCATTGTGTGTGAAGTGTTACCTGGCAAGATAGGAGTGTTCCATCACAGCCACGCTGCCTGCAGCCACTTGATGCCTAAGTGACTGTAATTTGGAAGATCTGTGCTTCTGCCAGGGCTTGTAACTTGTGAGCGCTTGCGCTGTCCCAGCCCAAGCCAGGCTGCGTTAGGCTCAGGGGAAGAAAACACCAGAGTAGAAGGATGCAGAGTTGCCACCTTATGATGTCTGTGGTGATGCAAAGAGGAGGATTATTACAAGTATTAGTATGTTATTTGCATTGTATGAGAAGAAGTTGGTGTGTGTTTGTTGAATATGATCCGGTTTTACTTAGGAGCCGAAGGTTAAGGAGCAGATTAGAAAAGCAGCGAGCATGGCTTCACTTGCAGCTGTGTGTGGGATAGTGGATGGAAAGCTGGAAGCACACCTGGAATCTCTGCCTTCTGTGGGTGCTCTGAAGAGATTCATTTCCTTTTCTCAATTCAATGATGTATTGAAGAAGCCATCTTACACTGAAGAAAAAAATAGGTATGTCTGCTAAAGCTTCAGTAATTCTTTAGATTAAACTTCATTAATGTGAACCAGTGGTTAAGATGTTGGCTTTTCCTGTTCTTTGACAACTTCTTGCCAAGACAAAAAGGAAGAATTCTGTACAGAAGTTGTTCACCGAGTTGCTCTTTTGTCTTAACATCCAGGTTTCAGAACATTAAAGGAGCCATAATTGATCAGACCAAAGGTTTTTTTGTTGAGTCCTCTAGTTCTGTGAAGCCAGAGCTAGCAATGAACTCTGCTTACCCCTAGGCCAGATTAAATATATATATACACTGCAGAAAGCCATGACATGTACACAAGCAAGTTTAAATGAAAATTATTTACTGTTGGGAAGGGAAACTCAGAAGAAGACAGAGAGCTAAAACCCAAATACTTGGGTAACAAAAAAACACAGCCAGCACATAGTGATGCTTCCACTGAATACTCTCACAGGTGTTTGACTAATGAGACTAAGCCCATAATTGATTTTTCTCTTTTAAAAACCATGTCATTTTTAGATTTCTTTTCCGTGTACTTGTCCACTCTTGCCTTGAACTGTATAAATCTTAGCACCTTGAAGTAGTGCAGTGAGTTTGTACAGTTAAACACTTCCTGGTGGAGTAGGAATGTGCAGGATAAATTTAACACAATATTTATTTAAGAAAAGCATTTTTTTCACAGCTTATATGAAGAAACAACATCTCAAGGATGGGGGAAAATTGTTGCATGCTATGTCCATGACCAGTGGATTTGCCTCCGTTTTGTTTTAAATTCATTTGCAACGCTGCCTCAAGGGTATGAAGAAACTTCAGTAATGTCACTGTCTACAGCTGAAAGGTCAAAAGAAATTCTACAGTCTGCGTTAGAAGCCCTGTCTATTCTTCCTTCAGACCAAGTTTCACCTGTGTTCGACTGCATGAAAGTCCTTGTTCCCAAGGTAAAAGATTAACCTGCACAGTATTAAATAGTTTTTTTTTGGTTTTTTGTTTTTTTTTTCTTAAATGTGACACTTTTTAATCTCTTTATTTACAGCTTCTGGACTCATCAGAGGCTCTCTGCATAGAAGCATTTGATTTGGCTTGGAAAATTATATCCTCTTTGAGCAACACACAGCTAATATTTTGGGCCAATCTAAAGGCTTTTGTTCAGTTCATCTTTGATACTGAGGTTCTAGCTGTTGCTGCAAGTGCAAAAGGTCAAGCATACACCAAAATAAAAGAGGTCAGTTTCAAGAATTCTTCTTTTTTTTGAGAAGGGAACATAAATTTTGTGTGGATGTAAAAATGTATTTTACGCTTTATTTTCCCTTCAGCTGTTGTGAATTTTTCATTTCTTAAAAGGCCCAGGTTTGAGAGTGTTAAGATAAAAAACCTGAGAATAAGATTGAAGATAAGCAAATACATTGTTTCATCTTGTGACACAGAAAATGAACAGTACTGTGTCTTTGATTTTAGACTGTTCAGTATCTTCTGCATGCAGTAAAATTAGTTTTTTCTATTTATTTTTACATAAAAAAAAATTCCTCTTCCTCTTGACTATTTTGTTTGGGATTTGATACCTGAACTGTCATAAACTATTAATATTCTGGGAAAATTATGCCTTTTTCTAGTAGTTTACTCTTTATGAAAACTCTGTCTTGGATGAAAAGTTAGAACAGTTCAAAATTTTGTAGGTGCTATTGAATAAAGCATTTTTACTGCTTCCTAAAGGCTTCTTTTCCTCTGATGGTCCAGGTGTAGAAAACAAAAAACACACAGTCGCCTTGGAGTTCAGTTTAATACTGCATGGTAGACCTGCTTCCAGAGTTAAGAAGAAGGAAAATGCAGTCTTTATTCTTCTTTATAAGATTTATGCAGCTGCCAGAACTCCCAAGAGTTCTTGCATGTGTCGTAGTGTTCTTTTTTTGATGAAGTCCAGAAAACCATATTCAGTACTGGGATGTTGGTTCCTGTTGGCTTTATACACTTCAAAGTTGTTAGCTATTTCTTTCTACATAATCTTCCTTGGGGATTTTTTCTTTTTCTTTTTTTTTCCCCTCTAAGCAGTAATTAAATATTTGTGCAGAACAGTCTGCAGTGAGTGCAAGACTTTAACTAGGGCAGTAATACATTGTGAATTATCTACCAGTGTATTTGTCTGCTTAGATTTACTACTACATGTGCTGCTTTGCCCTGAGCACAAAAATCACACCAGGAGGGGTTGCACATTTTCTTTGAAGTCACCATAAGTAGCCCTGTCCTAGTGTCACACTCACAACTGTAAGGGGTAGCAAATGTCTCAAATTTATTTGCAGCCCAGACTCAGCAAAATTATTTTTAATAAAATAATTTTAATAAAATAATTTTAATAAAATAATCCAGAAAAATGGATATGTCCTAGCTGTTTAAAACTGCTGTGATATATCTGTATTAGCCTTAATTACCTTGAAATGTAGCCCCATTTATTTTCTCTTTGTTTTTTTGAAAGCTTGCTTCAAATGAATGTTACATTCTCTATTTTAAACACTTTGCATTTGTAGTCTCCCTGTGGACCCAAGCCAAATAAGATATGTATGTAAAGATGGTAAATTATCTCTTCTGTTGTAGAAGTTGGTTGGCTTTTACTTTTAATGAATATCTGTAACAGCTAATTGTACAGTAAGTCTTGTAATAACTAATGAGCTATAGTTAGTATTTTATTTTTCTTGATCTTAAAACTTGTTTAAATTCTTACAATTACTGCCTTAACTTCAGCTGTAGTGTTTCAAGCATTATGTAAGGTGTATTTTGCCAATGTTGAGTCCGTGTGACAGCTGTGCCATTGTCTGCAGTGGGACATGCCATGACAGCAGGCATCAAGGAGCTAATGAAGGTCTCCTATACTCAACAGAGGGCATCTGGTTGAGCCACCTTCTGCCCCTTCATAAGAAAATGAAGATAAAGTTCCCAAGCAAGTGCCTACTTATGTATATTCTTATTCCAGTGCTCGGCAGTCCCCGTTGCCGTTGACCTCTGTGCAATGGCTGTGTAGTTGTAGCTAAAGAGGAGAAAATATGGACCTGCCTGATGTTCATTTGTCACAGAAGCATAATTTTAATTTTGTCTACCACAGTGCACTCTTTTTAATAGTTGCAAGGGGTGGAACAAAGGGGTATTTTTGAGTCAAAAAAGGTAGTATTGCTATGGTAATATTGAGAAGGGCTTCCACAGAAGGTACCCAGAGCACTGTGTCCTTTAGCTTAATTTCTTCTGCTGCACTCTTCTTTTTTCTTTGTGATTATTCTTATGTTAATTATGCTAGAACTTTAATAGCTTAAATTTCTTTCATGTCTGCTGAACTTGTACTATGTTGGTGAAACAGTTGAAAAAAAAAAATTCAGGATTGAGAAATGCATAGTAAATGCTGTGCTGCTTCCCTACAGGTGAAACAATAACTCAATTTTGGAATTACTAGGAAGGTTAAAATGCCTGTCTTTGCACTGGAAAATAGGTTTGAATTCTTGGTGAAAAGCCCACATGCTTCTAGTGTAGCTTTCTTTCCAGCAAGTGTTTCTTTAGACTGCATTGCAGTATTTCAGTTTTAAGTTCCTCATGAGCTTCTTGGTGCTTTAATGGTTAGCAATTCAGAACAACTTTCTCTATAAAACCAGCATTACTGTCAAAGAATTGTCACATTATCAAAACTATCATTTCAATGCAGGGAAGCAAAGCAGCTTTGTCTATTAGGAGCTTTTACACCTTCTGAAAAACCATTTTCATGGACAGCTCTAACTGATGTCTAAAGAGGAATTCTTAGAAAGCCTTACCTATTCATTCTCCATCTCCTTGCCCTTTCCCAGATGCTTGCAATTTCTTAGAAAAAAAAACTTACTTTGTAAGTGAAATTTACTCTTGCACTTACCCTAAGGAAGGGAAAGAAATATTTTGGGGCCATTTTTCTTGTGTTTTATTTTTCTTTTTGGAGAAGCTTTAGATAGCAGTTTCAAATATTGTAAATATGCCCTCCTTAAAACAGAAATGGTAATAAAGACACTTTGGCACTTTAACTTAAATATGAACTTTGACATGAATGTAATCCTCCTTAAAGAACAGAACTAGTGATATGGGTACTTACGTAAGAAATTTTGCTTAATGTTAATTTTATTTTTTTTTAAATTGGCAAGGCTTGATTAAAACACTAGGTTTGTGCTCATGAAGTAAGCCCTGGCTCATTTGTTCCACTTACCAGGAGATCTGTTTAAAGCATCTGGGGTTCTGTCTCTTTAAGCAAAGATCAGTTCTGGTTTATAAGCCTATACTGGGCCAGTTGTTGCCCATTCACCTGCTCTTATATCAGGGAATTATAAATGGATTGAAGGCAGCATTAACCTGAGCAGAGATAGGATGCAAAAGACCATGAGACCTATTAAAATAGATAGCACTGCAATTATATTCTAATGGATCTGGCACTTCTGAAAACTAGATTTTGAATCTTTTGTTTTTTATTTTCAGATAATTTTCAAGCTTATAGATCTGTCCACTACAAAGACTGGAGTCTTCAATGTAGTCCTTAGTCATTGTTGTCAGTCTTGGATATTTCCCACTGTTGATGAGAGAAGTGCCTTGACAAATGTTTTCTTAAATGCTGGAAATTATAGTGAACTTATCACTGAGGCTTGTGTCTTTGGAACTGTATTTAGGAGAGATCAAAGGTATATAAAAAAATCTTTGTGATTTCTATTTTTACAATTTTGTGTGTTTTTTTTTTTTTTTTAATTTCGAGATAACTATTGAAAAACTGAAAACAGGTTTTTTATGTTATTCTGCTAATTTTGTTACTTTGTCTTCTTTCATATCTGAAGACACATTCAGGATGTGCATGCCTTCATAGAAAATCTTGGAGAAAAATGTGCAGCAAATGTTGTTACAGAAAGGTAATGCTTTTGAGGATACATCTTACAGTATTTGGTGTGAATTGTGTCTTTGTCTTGGTTGATGCTCTGATAGGAAAGATGCTGATTTTGAAGTCAGCTGCTTATCATACAATCATAGAATATCATGAGTTGGAAGAGACCCACAAGGAATATATTCATAACCTTTTAAAATACTGGTAAAAGGATTGTACATCACATTATATACATAATTCAAATACAAACTGTAGAAATAATGGATTTTCAGGAAAATATCCCACTTTTTAATCTGACTGTGGCTGAAATTACTACTTCCTCATTGCCTCACCTCAAAATAATACTTTTTAGGGTGCAGAGCTAATATATACCTTGTCATTGTAAGAAAGACAGTTAAGAAACTCAGGTTTTAATGCAACCAGATTTTGAGCTTGGCTTGTTAACATTGGTTGCAACCCCTTTTAGTATGTGTACTGCACAAAGCCTCCAGCCTTTGAAATGGGGATGTTTGCTACTGGATTGTTGGATTTTTTTCCTAGTTTCACTCCCATTTTTATTCAGTGGAAGAAAGTTAGAGAAAAATTCTGTCACCTTTTTTTCAGAAATGTTAGTGGTTTATAAAACCTGAGCTTTTAAAAAATTCTACTGCAAAAATTCACTACTCTTGTATTTTCTCCAAGAGCTTTTTGGTAATCATACATTTTCTTCTGAAGGTCTGCAGCTGTCACAACCTATAATGTTATTTATTTTATTCTTGCCATTAATTATTCTGGATCTCTGTGCTTAACTGATAGGAATAAAGTGTTGTTTGGGACTAGGTATTTGACCAAACTGTAAGCATAAATTAGTTGTTAGAAGATTAGAGTTTACAGGCACAAAATTTCAAAAACTTTCTGATAAAGCTTTTTCTATAGAAAAATTTTTTAAACACCTAATTGTTACTAAACAGCTCTAGATAGGGTCAGGTTGTGAACTCACTAATTTTTTTCATCACCAATGACAAACAGATTTTAAAATTCTGGTTCTGGATATTTGCATGTTGTCTCACTGTAGACAACTCGATGGCTGTATGTTCAAGATGATGTTTGGTGCTTTTTTATAATTTAGGAATTATCTTTATGTCTAAACAAGTAGAGTTTGATTTTTGTTTCCATTAATATTTTAAGTACAAATAGAGATGATCACTACGTTCGCATTTGTGCTGTTAAATTTCTGTGCTTGTTGGATGGATCAAATACCTTGCATAAGACGTTTATGGAAGACATTTTTATCAAACTACTCGATAAGGTAAAATTAATTTCGCTTGGTGTATAAATGTAGTGTTAGTACAATTTGTAAAATGCAAAATATTTACAGTTGACAGGATGCATTTATGTTTTTGTAGCCTCTCTAGATTTGCTGAATAATACACTTTTCTTCATTATGTGACGGAAGTTAATTCAACCAGAACACTAAAAATTGCCTTTTGGGTTTATTTCTCTCTTTTTAGTGGATAATTTGGCTTTCTAGAACATTATCCAAATTGTAACCATTGTTCCATTTAAGAATCTTCCTTCAGGCTGCATTCTGAAGCACTGCATTTCACTTCAGCAGTTGCAGACTACGTCTTAAATTGAGAGAGCTGTTGTCTCCTTAGCATACCTTCATAGACAGAAATAATGGAGAAGGTTGGGGTCCATTTTTCATTTATATCATAGGTGCTTATGCATTGGCAGGAGTCTAAAGTCAGTGGTAAATTACTGCAGCTGCTTTTAGGACATCACCCATGCATTCTGGTATTGTCGAATCCTGCTTTTGTCTGAAGAACTAGGAATGGGTGGGTCCCTCATTCCTCTCAATTAAGCAGTGCAGAGAAATGATTAATATTTGTGTTGTGAGATCGACCAGGTGGAGAAAAGTGACCTTTAGTAGATATTTGCTTACTTTATTATTTAATTATAAGCATCAGAATTTAATTCTTAATAAATTAAGTAAATATATTTTCCTAAGCTTATGTTCAATGCTGATCCTAGCTGTGTACTAGATGCTGCCTTCTTAGTACAGAAAAGTGTATTTACATGTATTGAAATTTAAAGGAAGAATAGGCAATAAACCTTTTAATTTTCTTTTAGGATGAACTGGTATCCAGATCTAGAACACGCTATTATGCAAACTCTTTGCAGCATAGGATTAAAAACCGGGTATGGCAGACACTCTTAGTTCTTCTCCCAAAGCTTAACCAGGTATTGATCTTTACTATTAATTTTTAAATCAATAAATAAGTACTTACTTTCAAGACCTAATTTGGTGTTGTGCAAACTGCGTATGTTAAATTACAGCAGGGTATAAAAGGCATGTAACCTATAGCTGATGTGACAATTCTTTGTTGTAGAACTTTTGTGTAGTTTAATTATTTTTCTGAAGTCATGTATTTATCATGCATTTCTAGAGATTCTTAGATTTGTGAATTTTAGGAGGCCAGATTTAGTTAGCTGTTAAAGCTAACTAAAAGTTTGTGCTGACTATCTGATTGAAAGATTTTCGTTTAGTAAAAACATTGCTACTTTATGAACAGTCAGGAAATTGACAAGTGTTACTTTCATCAAATGCTGCTTCGTAAGAAAGTACTTTAAAAGTATAGATGATTTTAAAATGTTTTAGTTTGCATATTGAAAAATATATTGAATATTATTATGAAAGTGAGAATGTTCTTTTATTTAATTTTTTTTTTCTTCATGGAAATATACTAAAAGATTGCCTGATTTTCTTTTCTCAGAATTTTTTGTGTGAAACTCTTGACAGAGTTTTTCAGGCTGGATTCAGTAATAATCAGGCATCTGTGAAATACTTCATAGAATGGATCATTATCTTGAGTCTACATAAATATCCCCAATTCCTTGATAAATTCTGGGGTTGCTTTTGCTACGTAAGTAAGACCTTTGACATTCACTTGAAGAGCAATTTGAACAAAGAGGGTACAGTTTGTCACCCTGTACCTTATTTTCTGTGTGTTCCAGTCTTCCTTTAAAAGCAGTGGGCTGTTGAGTAGTTCATCTTGGAAGTGAATCTGAGCAATAATCCGAGACACTTAGAAATTTGCGACCTAAAAATGGCCAAAGAAAAGTCAGTTCCTCTTGTTGAGAGATTTCCTTTTGTGATGTTTTATTCTGGGCAGTGTAGAGCTGGCATAGTGAGTCAGAGTAGTCCAATATAGGAGCCATCAGGACCACAAGGACACCCTAGATCCTGATCTGAGTCTAAGTTACTCAAGTTACTCGTGGTTTCCACAGCCCACCTTTGTCTTTTTTGTCACGTCCTCTTTGTCAGTGAGAACATGACTTGCATAATACATACTCAGTTTGCAGCTTTGAATACGACTTCTCTCACGGTGGAGTCCTGTAATGAGATTGTAAAACTGAAGCAGGGTTTGAGTGATGATATCCAAAAGTCGTGAAAGGGTTAACTGAGGAGAGCTGACTATTTCCGAGTTCCTTCCAAAAGCTTGGGCTGTTGGGCTGCCCTTTAAGCAGATGATAATCTGTTGGATCAAAGTGATTTCATGCTGATAACAAATGTACTAAATCACAGTGGGCCCATTCAAACCATCAGAGCAAGCAGAAAACACGTAGATTTATGAAAAAGGAATACAGATTGCATTTTCAGAGGCTCTCCTGGTGTTGGTGAGTACGTTTAGTGCAGGTGGCTCGGTGTGCAACTGCAGTGTGAGCTTCAGATTGAGCTCTGGGTAGCAGGCACCCCAGGCAAGAGGCTGTGGAATGGTGCTGACCTTTTGCATTCCTGGGGGAATACAGTGAACTTGGGTTGAATTTTAGCTCACTTATACCACTATGTACTTCACTCTGATTGTTGTGTTAGTAGAAAGCAAATAACATGTTAGGAAGAATGAAATCTTTATAATATCGACCTTGTATTTTCAGAAGTTTGGCTGTGGAAACACTTAGATTTTTAATAGTGTTACTGTTATTGCATGTGCAGAACATGGTGTGAAAATACATAAAGTATAAAACCATTTTATATATGCATATCTCTTGTTACATTCTTTTTTGCTTACTACATGCTTCTACTACTATTTTTTTACTTTAGGATGAAGAAAAGCTTAAAAAAAGCATCTGCACGTTTTTATCAGTGTTGGCCCACTTTGACATCATTCTTCAAAATACCTCAGAGAAGGTACATTTCTTTAAGAGTGTTCATTCTTTATTCACTTTCAGTGCATAATCAGAGTTCTGAATTGAAAATGGACTGCCAAAATGGATTGAATATCTCTTTAATACCTGCTTCCTACTGAGGTACCCTTTGTTATGCAAAACACTTAACTCTTCCTGTCACCTCTGTAAAATATTGGACTTGGGAAAATCAGCTAACTTAGCAGGTGTTCTGGATACACAGAGCCTGATTACCTGTGAAATGTTCTTGAATAGCCACTCCGGATGCACCTGGGTTTGTTTTTCTTGCTGCTCTTTTAATCAGAAGTATGTAGAGGTTTCCTTGTAGGCAGAATAATCATTTTTAAAGCAAATTAATACATTTTCAAAGAACAAGTGAGGCTGTAGGTTTTGTCCTGATGAGATGGAAAGAAGGAAATTGATAGCATTTTAAAGCTTTGTGATTTCCAAAAGGGTGTCTTTTGAGGAACTTTGTCTTGGGCCACTCAGAATTTCTGAATGGTACATTAGAACCTAACATGAAAGGAGCTTCTTTGTCTTTGTTTCCTTAGAAGCCAGCTTTGAAGAAAGCCCTCATAGTTGTTCTGCAGTGGTGTTTCAGCCATAATTTCAGCGTTCGACTTTATGCATTAATCGCGCTTAAAAAAATCTGGAGTATGTGCAGAATGCTGCATGTGGAAGAATTTGAAGCTCTGACACCAGTTATTGAATCTAGCCTTCAACAAGTGGAAAACATGCACGGCACAGGGTTGGTAACATTCTTTACAGCTTAATATTGTTCTTCTGAGCCACTTGCAGCAAGTTTCTAAAATGGCACTTGATAATTTTATGGGGTTTTATGGGGATTTTTTTATCTCTATTTAAAAAGAAGTTGGTATGGGGAGACACAATATGGAAAAAAGCAGCAGAGGGAAGAGTCTTGACTTCTTTTTAACAGCTAAAAGCTGACACTGAACCATAGGCTACTATCCAGTTTCCATGGGATGATTCTTGCCAGACTCACTCCTTTTGATAATAGAATTTGGAGATGTCATATGGGCCTTTCTTGAAGCATAAATAAAGCTTATTTTCTGAATGCTGTTTGTTTTTTAAAAACAGACCCTTACTTAATTGTTGAAGTGTTCTTAATTGTTGGAAGTATTTTCTTTCCTATACAAAATACAGTAAATAAATTAGGCTGCCTTATGCCAATCTGATGATTGAATTTTTAGAAATATCCAGCACGTTGCTTTTTTAACGTATTTTACGTTGCTTTCTGCATTTGCAGGAATGCCGGAAGGAACTGGCAGCGAATCCAAGATCACTTCTTCTTTGCAACATTTCATCCGGTTGAGGATTATAGTCTAGAGGCAAGACCACACTATTTGTCTAGTTTTACAATTGTATTTTTATCTTTTTAGTTATCTTTTAATTTGGGATGAAATTATCAACAGTTATTCATTTAAACTCATAAAAAATTACTTCACCCAGATTGTGATAGGCTTTAGACTAAGATTTCATCTTAGTTTTTCTACTTTGATAGTGTGTTAAAATCCCAGGTCAGTTAGAAAGAAGTATGTGTGATGAATGTGCCTATCTGTGGGAATTAATCAGGTTTTGTATTTGTGACTGGAAAGGTTCCTTCTAGTAACTGAAGAGCATCTACTTAGTTGAGGTAGTTTATTAGAATTTTTAAGGCATCTGTTCCCAGAAGTAACTTGAGGTTGCTTAACTGGATTGTTTAATGTGAATGGGATAGAGATACGTCACTCCCAGAGCACCTTTATCAGCCACCTTTTTTGATATTGCTCAAATAACTGACAGCTGAATAAACATTTTCATCATTGAAAATGGAAAGAAGGCAAAAATCAGGGTGCAGATAAATAGAAGAGACAGAAAAGAACTAAGCTCAAAATACAAGATATTCATGGATATGAATGGGGTACATGTTTTTGCAGAAACAGTGCCATCTTTGACAGAAGAAGTCTTTTCTTCTTTTAACTGATGTTCTGTGAAATATTTTTTGTGAACACAAATATGCTGAATAGTGGAAAATAAAAGTCCTGAACAGGAGGAAAAAACCCAACAAAGCAAGACTAATATTTGTGAAGCATTTAAATGTATTCAGGGTGCATCTTCACCTTTGTCTTGAAGGGTGCATTGGGATAAACAAAAAGTCTGGGTTTTAAACTCTTTGACTTGCTCAGTCTTTCCCTTGAGATGTGTGTTTTTCCTCCTTGATAAATCATGGTGAGCTAGATGTCTTTGTTGTGCTGAGCTGGATTTTACCACTAGATCTTAATGTTTTCAACTATTTTTCTTTTGTCATTAAATCAGTCCGCATCCTTTACTAGAAAGTTGTAAGAGTATTTGAAAACTCTTTAGTGTTACACATACAAGATTTTCTCTAGACCCTTGTGCTGAGAAGCATAGTGTTAATTCTTTGGTATTCTAGAATGCCAGAACAGTAATCAGTGCAGATCCTCAGGAAAAGTTTAATTAGAGAGAGAATAAGTCTAGATTTATGGAAGTTTTGGATAGCACTGTAAGTAAAGTTACGACTTGAGAGACTTACTGGTAAGCTGTACTAAGTACCAAGAAAAAAACAAGCATTAAAAGCATAGGAGGCTAGATAGTAGACATGTTCCATTAAACTACCAGGGATTAATTATCTATTTTTGCTTGCTTTAGTGACTCTCTGCTGACAACACTGTGTTGCATTGCAGACAATATTTTACATTCTTCCCCGCCTTTCGGAACTGGCTGAAGATGAATGGATTGCCCTCTCTAAATTTGACAGATTCACTGACATTCCTTTGCCAGCAGCATTTCAGTGGTGCCATTCCCGAATGGAACTTCATAATCTGAAACCAAGTGACTGGTCTCAGCAGGACATGGGTAAAATATAGCCAATCTGTATTGCTTTTAATTATTTATATGGAGTAGCTGTGTACCTCTGTATTCAGTCTAATCTCTGGTTTTCAGCTGAAGTAAACTTGCACCTATGTGACCACAACATGTCCCATAAAGTAATAGAAGATGATGAGTGATATCTCCAGTGTCACCATTTGGATTATATTCTTTATTGAAGCACTAGTTTCACTCCCACTTGCATGTCCATATGAACATACAATTTGTTGTTACAGGTTCACATTTGGCTGAAGCAGACAGCCAGACAGAGTGGACTGATGTTCAGAAAAAGATTATACCCTGGAAGAACAGTACTCCTAGTTTAGACTTGGAAACAGCATTTCAGCATCGTGCTGCTAAACTTGGCAAATCAAACAGCAGATTGATTGTGGTGGCTTCACTTATTGATAAACCTACCAATTTAGGAGGTAAGGTTGATTGTACATTTTCAAACTTTTATTTTAGACCTTGAAGCACATTTAGAGAATAGAAGTTAATTTCATTTTATGTTGATAATTAGAAAATTATTTAAGTACTGCTCAGAAGAATAGATCATTATCTTGAAAGGAACTGGTAGCTAAAGAAAATCCTACCCATTTCAGAGAAAGGGGTCTTCTACAGTTACATTTTAAGGAAAAAAAAAAGGTACTTACACAAAGCATGCATTAAGTAAGTAGAATTTTACTGTAAATCGTGCTCAATTTCTTGTTAATTCTGTATTTGCTACAGTTGAGTTTTTCAACTGTGTATGCAGTTAAAGGAAATTATTTGCTTTTTCATTTTTTTTCCTGTAACAATTAAACCAAATCTTGTAAACCTACAAGATTCTCATGTCTGTTGGACAGCAGAGTCCCATTTCCTGATTAAGACTGTCTTCATGATGTGTCAGCTGTGACATAATAAATCCTGCAAATACTTTATTGCCTTTTGTGTTTGATGTCAGCAGTTTCAGTAACTGCAGTGAGTAATGAAAAGCCCATAAACTAGTGCTGTCTGCATTGTAATGCTGTTATGTGTCATCCTCTTTCATTTAACAGCTACTGGGTTTAAGGCTTAAGCTTGTGTGTGGATGTGTCAAACCATCCATCCTTGCTAAGGCTTGGACACTTAAACCCTTACTTAGTGTAATTAGTATTGTAATTGTTGTCAGACACAGTGCTTTTCTAATTTTTGTCTTTCTGCTAAATTACAAAACATTTTTCCTGTAATTTATATGAAACAAGGTGTGGCTTGGAAGACCTGAAGCTAATTAAAAATAGATAACTAAAGTAGCCATTTCTCTTTTGCATTCTTTGTCACTTTCACTTGGTGTTCTGGCTTGGTATTTACTTTCTACACAAAAATCACTTTATTTATTGTTTTTGTAGGTTTATGTCGTACAAGTGAAATATTTGGGGCATCTGCACTAGTTGTTGGCAGCCTTCATTATATACAGGATAAGCAATTTCAGCATCTGAGTGTTTCTGCAGAGCAGTGGCTCCCCCTTGTCGAGGTGAATGGAAACATTTTAATAGCTAAAAAGTGTACTCAGCATCTTCAGTTTGTCAGATGCATAGTTCAGAGTCTTACATCTTTTATCTTGAAAAAATTATCTTTTTGTTTAACGGGAGCTCCTGCAGTTATCTCTGACACTTAATCTTGTATGTTTCGAGTCAACCTTATAAAAAAGAATTTAGAAAATACTTGTGATTTCTCATTGTTATGATAAACTGATTATGTGAGCTGTCATTGTTACATCTGTCTTCATTGTATTGGTGGGGGTATTTTGTGCTATTAACTTTTTGTGCTACTGCTGAAGAGCTTTTAAAATTTTAGGCTATGTATATGGACAGAGTCTTTGGGGATGAAAGTCATTCATCTTAAAAAGTGTCCAAGTGAATTGTTTTGGTTTTTTTTTTTTTACAATAACTTCAGAAGTTTACAAACGGTGATATTTATATATTTTTATATTTCTCTCTACTTTTAATGCACAGGTGAAACCATCTCAGCTTGTTGATTATTTACAGCAGAAAAAAACAGAAGGCTACACTATTATTGGTGTGGAGCAAACAGCTAAAAGTTTTGATCTTACAGAGTATTGCTTCCCAGAGAAATCACTATTATTGCTGGGGTAAGAGCACACACTGTTTTGTAAACCTGCCTCTTGCAGTCCAGCCCTTTCTCCAGTCAGAGTTTGGTCACATGAAAACCAGGTGACACTGGTGAAGGTGATTCTGGAATGGGAAATGATTATGGAAGGCGCAGTCCTTGGCTTTGTGTGCTAAAGACCACGAACTATTGGTATCTACTGAGTGACCCTTCTCATATTTAATAACCTGTGCATACACTGTAGCACCTTTGAATAACGGGTGAAGTAGCAACAGCACGGGCTGTGTTTTTCTGGGAGTGCTAAAGATATCACCTGTTCAGTTCAGTTGTTTGAAGCCCTGTCTGTGTGGGCTGTGGTGAGCTCGGCGAGGAGGAGGCTGTGTTTGCCCTGCTGAGCTTGGTGAGGAGCACTGGAGCAGACTGGGAGGTGATTTGAAAGTTAAGGATGAGGCACAAGATGAAGTAGCAAGTTTTTGCTGTACAAGCAGAGCATGAGACAACTTCAAAGAAAAGCAGTTATCAGTTTCTGAGAGACAAGCATGAGATGTGATACAAAGTTGGGAAGGCTACTTAAAGAAATCTGCAGTAAGGCACATATGAGGGAGAAAGCTCCTGGCATTGCAGGGCTACTGAGTGACACCAGGAAGAAGGGCCTGGCTATCCTCTTAGGACAAAGTTTTTTCCAACTTTTTTATACGTAGCTTGTCTTCAGAATAATCACTTTGTTCTCTTTTAATTAAAACCAATAGTTTTAATTACCAGTAAACTTCAGTATCATCTGGTATGTGCAGTTTTGACATTCCTTGGTGCCGAGACCTGAATGTAAAGTGGGCAGTTGAGCTTTCCTGCTGTGCCAGCAGCTTCACACCATGGTGATTTCACTATATATGGAGTTTAAAGAGTCTTTATACTGCGTGCTCAGGTATTGCTGGATCAGGATTTTTACATCAAAATTTAAGTCAGCTCTTCTCCATGTTTTCTTTGTAATGTATTACTGATTGAAAAAAATTCATTTCTTGTCATCAGTTACCCCATAGGCAGATGTGCCATTTGTCTAAAGGTGTTTGGATGCTGTTTTGACATTTGTATTTTTTGCTTTCTGGAACACACATGCCCTCTCTCAGATACAAGTTACTGTTTCCTCTTTACTAGAAATGAACATGAAGGAATCCCAGCCAACCTGATTCACCATCTGGATGTGTGTGTGGAAATTCCTCAGCAGGGCATTATTCGTTCACTCAATGTTCACGTGAGCGGAGCTCTGCTGATCTGGGAGTACACAAGACAACAAGTGATCAAGCAAAAACAACAACAATAACTGCCCAGTCTCGTGCCTTATTGTGCAGCTGGATGGCTTCCTATGGTGCTACAGCATGAAATTCTGAATAGATGAGATACAAACTCAGGGTGAACGAGGATTCTTAACTCTGCATGTTCTGTTCTCTCTAGTGTTCAGAGTGACTTTTAAATGCCTTAATACTTTATCTCCCTAAATTGTTGCATTGGAAATAAATACTATTTATATTGCATGTGGTGTGTGTGTTTTTTCTGCTGAACGTCAGCACAGTACTTGAACAATTTCAAATTCAAAACACAGGATTTTTACTGCAGTTACTTCAGTTGTGGTGACTGTGCTTGAAGTTGAAGTTGTGCCTTTACCATAGTATTAAATGATTCCAGCATCTAGATACACTACGTTGTATGATTTTTGGAAGATAACTTCACTTACATAATTACATTTAATGCTGCTCCTTGTTTAAATGCCTTCTAGAGTTGCATTTATCAATCTTGCTGTAAACAGTCTGTATCTTTAAATAAAGCTGTATTGCTATGATAATCCAATTCTACAAAAGGCCATAATGTGAGAATTGTGATAAATAATGACATACTGATAGCAGAGATACTGACTGAAAACCTATCACCAGTGTAAAAATTCCTATTGCTTATAAAAAATGAGCATACTCAAACCAGAAAATTACATGTCATATGCACAGGATGCTTTAGGTCTTCTAATGACCACTGTTGTATAAATTAATATCTGACTTAAACTGTATTTTAAAATACATTGAAATACTTGGTAAATGACAAATAAAAATTTTATTATACAACCCACTGCTTTTGACAAGAAAGGCAGGCAAGTTGGAATGAACTTCTTTAATTTAGAAAAAAGCAGGTTCACTTACTGAAAAAGTTTCATTTTCTTTTCAGAATATGTACATAGCAGTATTAAATAATCATTTATTCCTGTGAAACAATTTTACATTCAAACCCTTAAATTTGTGAACAGCCCTGCACCATATTTCTTTGACTTAACTTGTCAGAAAGCTGTCAATGACCCCTTTTTTTAGCAGACATGTGAGACTTGACAACAAGAAGAGCAGTCTGCATTTCAGGGAGACTGCTACATTACCAGTTCTTGCACTCAAGCAGCTTCTGTTGCTTTCTCTGGCTTCTTCCTTCTATAGTTACTCTCACTTGATTTGAGAGCAGAGTTCCTAAGACTTTCCATCAGCTTCTGGAGGATGATACCCTTCTGTTTCAAGCTTCTTTTTATATTTTAAAAAGTCTCTTCTTTTGTCAAAGTGTTTAACCTGTTTAAAAAGAGAAACGATGTTCATTATAAGCTAGCAAGAGGAAGGGAGTTAATGTAGACAGTCTTGATCACTGAACTTAAGGAGGATTTTAATGCACTAGTTAGGTGTTTTTTCTGTTGAAGACTGAAGAGTGGTGTGTTTACTTTTTGGGGGTTCTTTACCATTTTGAAAGTTAACTTTAGTTTTTTTAAGTTCACCACCCTGTTACTTCATGAAGGTCTTATATGCTTTTCTCTTTTCACTGCCCTGAACAAAAATCATTTTGTGATGCAAAGGTAAGTCCAGCAGCTTTTCTATGGTATCACAGCCTGTGCAGCCTTGGAGTTCAGTGTCTAGAGCCACTGATGGGTGCGGTGCAAAGCACTGCAGATGAGCCCATCAGCCCTAGAGATAACAAACAGCAGAACTGCACTGTCCAAAGTGTAAGTCAGTGCAGCAGCTGTGAAGGCACTCAGGCTTTTTAACTGACTTCAATCTACCTACAACAGGAACTGTTCAGACTCTCAAACACCACTGTTACTAAAGGGCAGTGCCTACTAAAAAAGAATTACAGCTTGAGCTCAGGAAACTAAAAAACACAATATGAATGGATTACTTGCAGGCTGGTGCCTTACTGTGAAATTATACTGCATGAAAAAAGGTATTTTTATGCACCAGGTATCAGATGCCAGTCTTAAAATGCCATGCACTGCACGGCCTGTGTGGCAGCTCGCTTCTGTACTGGCCTTCGAACAGGAATTTCTGGGTACTTCTACAAGCTTTCAAGTATCTCCTAAAACTTTTTTTTTTAATTAAAACAATACTCCTGTGTGTTTATCTGGAAGTTTGATACCGTATTTTCCTTTCTCTTTGTACTATACCCTTAACACTGCTTTTCTTAGTTCCCGCGCCAGTCAGGGGTGCGCTCAGGGCCCGTCCCTTCCCAGCCAGCCAGAAGTGTGCACGCCAAGCTACGCCTGACAGCACGGCAAGCTCCAGGCTGGGCGGCTGTGCCCCGCAGGAAGCTGGAGCTGCCATCCCCAAGCAGCAGCAGCATCCCGCCCGGTGCTCACCCACTGCTGCGGGCAGCGCGACTCGAAGGCCCGGCGCAGCTTCTCGCACTTGGCGGCGTCATCCCCGTGGCTGTCCAGGCACTGCCAGAACTCGTCCCGGGCCCCCCAGCACGCCTTCCTCTCCTCCATCGTCGGCGCCGCCATCCCGAACGCAACAAGGCCGCTGTCCGAGCGCTCGCCGCCCTGCCCGCGGTGCCGAGACTGCGGGGGGAGGCGGTGCCGCCGCTGCCGCCGCAGGGAGAGCCCCGCACTCGCTCACTCACCCTCCCGCCCGCCAAGGTCGCGCTCCGGAAGCGATCCCGGCGCTTTCCCGGGGCGGGCGGGCCCCGCCGTGTCCCTCCCCGCAGCC
>VWZV01015127.1:354153-507038 GCA_013397155.1 Irena cyanogastra
CCCGCCGCCGTGTCCCTCCCCGCCGTGTCCCTCCCCGCCGCGTCTCTCCCCGCCGCCTGTCCCGCCCCGCGGTGCCGGCACGGGACTGCCGGAGCTGTCGCGTCCTCCCGTTCCGGAGAGTTCCCCCCATCCCGTCCCCGTCAGGGCTGCCGTAGCCTTTCGGTCGCAAAAGATATTTGGGAGTGTCAGTTGCCTGATGTGCTTTTCTGTGCTTAATTTCTTTCCGGTATCATCCTCTTGTCTAGCACACGATAAACAGCTGTTCTGCTCGTGAGTTCCGTGCAGTGCCTTAGTGGATTGTCTGTTCCAAGAAACGAAGTGTCTCTGCTTTCCTTTTTGACGCGTTGGAAAGACGGCTGGATAAAATCACTGTAAAATGTTTGGGGCCGGGACCGGTTTCCATGTGGTTTTCGTTAAGCCCTAGGAGTTGGAACGCAAGTTCCAGTAATGCTGAGCAGTGGCACTGGTCTGAGCTACTTCAGGCTTTGTTAATTTAATGAATTAAGGGGAAAAAAAAAATCTGAGAGCACTTACAGCACTTTAAATTTGCCACACTTAAATAGTATAACAGTAAGGTAGTGACTGGGCGGAAGGCTGATAAAGATAGCATATACATATAATGCATTTTTGACAGTTTTCCTTGCAGCAGGGCTCCTCCTGAGAGCTGGTCCATTGATTTCACTCAGCATACACAAACCACTCTAGAAAGGTTTCTTGGAACGGACTCTGTCACGGAGTCAAGCTGATTATCCCAGTGAAAGGAAAAGGTACCCGTAGTCAAGGTGGTAAAAGAGCAGGAGAAGCCTGGGGGCAGCCAGGTGGTGAGCGAAGTCTGCAGCGCTGGTAGAGTATCCAGAGGCACGCTCTGTTTCATTGTTTCCTTTGGGACTCGGTGGCATTTCCCGTGTGCCGAAGAGCTGGCAGTCTCCTTTTATGCATCAATTCCACATGGAAGTGTGGACCAGTTTTGCAATTTTGAAAGCTATGGCACACGTTCCCATAGTAACACACTGCAGTTTTGGGAAAGGTGACATTTTGGCAGCTGGGAAGAGCCTAACTCTGCCAGCTGCTGAGCCCTTGGCAGCTCCCAGATGCCCGGGCAGCTTTATAGGCCGTTTTTCCTGGCAGATTCCAGAATGTCCGGCAGCTTTCCTGGGAGTTTGCTCTGTCTGGTGTGTGAGGCCACTCAGCAGCTGGTTCAGGGGGTGGGTGTAGCTCTCAACCCACCTCGAGCTGCCTCTTTTTCCTCAGCACGTGGTAAAGATTCTGGCTGGCAGTGGTGGGCATCCTTTCCTGGTTCTGCTCACTCATCTTTGTACGTGAAAGCTATTTTAGGAGAGGGCCAAAGATTTGCACTTCTTCAGCAGAGCCCCTCGTAAACCAGCCAGATCTGGAGGGGATTTTGTTTGCTGCAATGCCCAACCCTCCCTTTGGAAGGGACGCTCTTTTGGAGCAAGGTGAACGTGACTGCTGCTGTACACTGTGTGGTACATAAGGCTTGTCCATGCTCTCTGCCCTGCCTATTTGTTTAATTCTCTTCTGTTTGCTACACTATGATAGGTAAGAGATAGAAATGCAGTCATATCCTTTCTAATAATAGAACAAGGGGTTTAAGGTGAGTTAAAGTTACTGCAAAAATAGAATTTCAGTTGTTTTTAGAAGTAAATTTGTAATTTAGCTTACTTAGGACCCTTTTGCACTCAGGCTTTTGCAAAGCAAGGTTTTACAAGCATGAATATTGAAAAGAAAATTAATGTTATGTCTCGAGACTGGAACATGTGATAATGGAATGTAATAATAGGAAATGCCAGTTGTGTTTTAGACTTTAAAATTTATGATGTGTGTAAAGTTGTTTAGTTACTGCATTTATGAAACAGAGGGGATAATGTGATTATATATAATTAATCACAAAGCCCAAATAGCACATCTGGGATATTTGTTATAAATAGTTTATTCTTTAATGACCTGTAACCCAAAAAGTACTCACTGGAGACGATTGTAAATAACTCTGTGTAATGGATATTAAGGAAATTTAGTGATATGGTTTTAGAAAGTGCATAAATAAAAAAATACACAGATTTAGATAATAAATTTTTAATGGCAATATTTCCATTTGGTTAAACTGCTGTCTATAAGGGGGTGGAGGTTTTTGTTGTTAGTTGGCCAATTCTAAGTATTTATCTTCAGTCTTTTATTTTGGGAAATGTGCCCAGGGAGTAATGAATGGGATATTTATGGTAATAGGCAGAAGCTAATGTTCTAGAAAGATGGGAGAAAAAATTCCAGATTTGTTAGGTGTGCTGGTTGCCACAGTTGAAGCCTTTGAATTACATTTCCATTTAGCAGTTAGTGAGATAGATGTTAAAGAAATAGATGCCAGTTTCCCACTGAAACTCTTGCCAGCAGTGTGTTAAAGTGAATCATGTGGTGTTTATAGAGTGCTTCAGCTCTCAAGCTCTTTTATGCCTGTTCTTGCTAATTGGGATAGGGTATTTTGTGTGCTTTGCCTTCCAGTTAATGCCTAACAGCTCACTCCTCACCTACAGCCTTACTAACCATGTATTTAATTGAAATTTGCCCAGCAGATTCTTCATTTGTAACTATAATGATTTCTCCTTTTACTTTGGAAGCAATTAGCATGTTATTCGTGTCCCCATGACCAGTAGTAGAAGCAATCCTTGATGTACTGTAGCTGTGTGCTTATACTAGGAGTTCAGTTAATTTTTTTTTCTTTCATTGAAATATTCTGATATCCATGACAGATTTTCAGAGAACTGAATTTAAAAATGCGTTCTTTAAGCAATATAGCCCTTTGTCATACTATTTATTTTGCTGGAAATAATAAAGAAATCTTATCTGAGGTAGCCTGGCGCGTTTTCTTCTTGTTGTGGAATAACAAGAATTTTTTTTATAAAATTAAAAAATACATAGTTCAAGAGAACCATATATTAAGATTCTTTCCCTTCTTCCCACCTTTCTTCTTAAATGTCCATTAAGGATGTAACTGACTCCTTTGGCCGTACAGTGTTCCTTGCTATGCTTGGTGAAAGAAAATAATTATAAAAAAGCAAAATCATTACACTTATTAATTCTACCTAGTTTTATTATTAAAAAGGAGTAAATTAAGCAAAGAAGCCTCATGAATTGCATATAGTAATCTTAGATTGGAAATATTTAAGAAGCGTATACTGTACTTTCTATGGCCTTATGCAAAGCACTCCTCTTCATTATTTCATAAAGACTTCACTCTGTGTTTTACTTTTGTGAATTTCTTTTTAACAATAGCATGCCTAAACTTCAGATGAGTTAGCAAAAATTTAGATTTATGTATGAATAGAGAAGGAGGAGTGTATGAGGAGAAAGAAAACTCTAGCTTTTGTTGGGTGATCTTAGCAGATCAGTTCTCCAGATCCCTAAGAAGATGTGAATTACTGTGTGGGTTTGTTTGTTTGTTTGTTTGTTTTTCAGCTGTGTGTTGGGATTCTTAACTCCATTTCTTCAGAAGACTCTCTTTGCTGGGTGTTGTGATGAGTGTCCCTGCCCTGGTGAATGCCAGTGTGATGTGAGCAGAGAGGATGCAGCACACCGGGGCTTGGGACACCAGGGCAGGGACACCAGGAGGGGCAGAGGTGGAGACACAGCCCCAGCTTTCTGTGCAGCTCTGTGTGTGCCAGAGGGCAGCCTGTGTGCATTCATCAGGTAGTGCTGGAGGGGATTTGGCTGGGCAAGATGAGCCATCTGTGCAGGCTGATATGGAGATGGAGGAGAAGGAACAGACAGAATGGTTGTTCTTCACCTTCTCCAGGCCTGTGTTTGGAGATTTGAAGCCTGCTGAGCAAAGGCTTGTCTTATCTTCATGGCCTCTCATGGGCATCAGTGGAGTACTCTGTGGAGTGTGGTCTGAAAATCACTAGTTACCTTGAGGAATGGTGATTATGGTGAAGAAAAAGCTCAAAACCTGGAGCTTTTGGATTCTTTTAGGGCCATGAAGCAATTTACATTATTTGTAGGCACTTGTTTTTAATTCCAGAATTCCATTTTTGTTCAGTTGTTAGAAAGGAAGAAAACAGAAAAAAGGAGTATTTTGGGAAAAGCAGGCAATGGTGGGAAGACTGACTAGTTCTCACTCTTCTAGTGGCTCCTGCTTAGCAATTCTCCAAGCTGACCAAGGATGAGACAAGTTTGCTTTGCAGCAATGTTGATGCTCAGCTTTTTGCAAGAAAGCTCGACAGGAAACTGGAAATCTGCCTGTTCTACAAGCAGACTCCAGTCTTCAAAGCTATGTAACTAGAAGAGGAAAACTCATCTTTTGAGTTTAACTGGATGTCTTCAGATTTCTGTGACATGTACTAAAGAAAGGAAGTAGTTCCTAGTTCTCTCTAAGACTGAAGCATATCCTAAATTTTTTTATAAAATACCCATTTGTATTCTTGCATTCAGGTATTGTATTTATTAGCTCATCAGCTGCACCAAATACCTTATGTGCACTATAAATGTCTGAAATGTAGTGTACTGGGCCAGATGGGATTGCTTACACATGCACAAAGGCTGCATCGTTTTCAATGATCTGTTGCCAAGATCAATATAATTTTTCTTAGTAGCCAGGTTAGCAAGTGACATGCCTTTGACCAAATCCAAAATCACACAATGAAAGAGCAATGCTTCGTTGTACAAGTCAGGAAGGCATTTAAAATGTATAATTGGCCAAGAATCACCAGGAGACCATTATGCAGCTTGCTCTGCTTTTTGGGCTGCAGTCATTAAAAACTTGGCAGCTTCAGAAACCAAAGGGGCAGTGAGACCTATTGCTGGGAGACTGGAAAGCTACATTCACTGGCCCATGATATATGCTCATAGCCCGGAAAGACAAGTTCACATTTATGAAGTATTTACAAATCATGCTGCTTGGAACTCACAGGAATCCAGGTCTCAATTCAAGAATCTTCTAGAGTGTCTGGTTCAGTCGTGGGTATGTGCAGAAGCTGGAGTTTTGGTGTAAATACTCTGTGGAAGGTAGGCAAGAAAGCCCTCCCTCAAGGAAAGGCAAAATGTTGCTGAAGTCTCAGTCTCTCAGTTGCCTTCTTCTTTTCATGTTAAAAGAGTCTGAAGAATGGATGACTTTCTGCAGACTTGTTTTGGCTCTTTTTTTTTTTTTTGAGATAATCGGAAACACTGCACTTATATTTTTGAAATGTTTTTAATGATGCTTCTTACCAAAGAAACAAAGCTACTGTGGATAAAAGGATATTTTCTTGTGGCTTAATAACTGAGTTGCCAGACAGAAAATAGCAGGAAAAAATCACTGCTGTTTCAAAGGAGGGAGATTATCAAAGGAGCTGTGCTGAGGCTAGTCTTCTTGGTCACTGATTGGTCAAATGATTGGTCAAAAAACTCTTTACTGAGAATACTTTTTTACTGATTCAAGAGACTAATGCTGAGAGGGGATCTGTCACTGCCATGTAGCCAAACAGCAGAATAGCTCTTTGACTGCTGTTGTTCCCAATCAATGCACTGATGGCTGTCTTGAGGTGTTAGGGAGACTGAATCTAGAAGAGGAGGGAAACCTAGAATAAAGAGCTGGAAAATTCTCTTCTGAAGGGATCATCTGCTTCAGCAGTAAGAGTAAAGAACTGTCTCTAGGTCACTGTAGAAAAATTGCATATAACAGGTTCCTAAGTACATTGCTAATGTCAACTCCACAACCTCCCTTGTTAAAGCCTTTTCCAGAATTGTAACTCTGCTTACAAGTTCCACTCTCCACTTCTGAGAGGTTGTTTGCATCCTAGTATATCTGTGAAGTACACAGATAAGTACTAAGTGCCACCTTCTTTAAAATGATCTTGTGCATCTATGAAGATCCCCCTAACAGAGTTTCAGGTAGAAAAGAAAATTATAAGGTTTATTATTTTCAGAAACATTAGTTTGAGCTACTGGTCCTGTCCTTAAGAGTTTGATTTCCCCTTAGAAGATTTTTAGGCTACAGGTCATAAGACCTTTATACTCTTTTTTTTTTTTCTTACTTCCTTTTTAATGTTCAGGACTTCTGCATAAGGTTCAGATTATTATGGAAGTGCTCTAGAACATGCTAGCTAAAGAAGAGAATCTGATTGCTTCTCTTTTAATAATTAGGAGGTAATTAAATTCATCCATTAAAATCCATTTTTGCAGGCAGTTTCTGCAGAGAGAGCTTGCCTGAGGACTGGACTGTGAAAGAACCTTCTCAGCCTTTGGCCTTCACCAAGGAATAGCTCAGGTGTGGAGGCCTTGAAGGCTCCATCCTTTCTGCAATACAAGCAGGGGACATGGAGCTGAACTCGCTGTAGTTTGTGGCTTTACAGCATGTGCACTGCCCCCGTTTCTTCAAACCGGAGCCATCGCCATGGACAGGTGGGCATCTTGCCCTGGAAGGTGCTTCACAAAAGGCATTTATTTCTGATCTAGCATCAGCTCTCCTGTGCTCCTGCTTCACATGAGCTGTGCTGTTTCTGGCTGCTTTTCTTTCCCCCTTCCTTGAAGAAATGCCCAGTCCCAGGCTGCTGTCTGAGCCCACACAGCCAAGGCTGGTGCTATTCCTAGGGCTTCTGAAGGGCTGGAGAATCGACATCCTTTTCAGTGAAGTGGAGAGTGTGTCCATGTGTTTCAGTTGTGCACGTTTGTGAGTTTATTTGGAATATGATCCAGAGCTATGCAAATCCATCTAGGCTTTCATGTTGACTCACTGCACAGGGAAACCCTCACTTCTCTGTTTGTTTTTGGGCCTGCAGACACCATAGCAGGTTTTTGGCCAGAAATGGTGTCAGCCTGGTCGTGTTGCCTTCTCTGTCAGTTGAAGATACAGTATCATTAGTAACTGACCAGCTCATATTGCACTGGTTTTGTTTTAGACCAGTGTGGAAAGCTGGGGATGGGAGATTTGTTCCTGAGCTCACAGGAGACATCAAGGCCCAGAACCTGGTGATCTACAGGTCCTGCTAGTCTACCCTCAGTTCCCAAAACAGTTAAGCTACATATTGGTTTCAGTGTCTTTTGCTCATCTGTTGATTACTGTGGTTGGATTTCTCCCCTTCATGGCTGTTTTCTGAAGACTACTGATATGAATGCAGCCATTTCAGACAGAAGATCAGGAAAAGCTTTTTAAAATAAGCCCATCTCTGACCCATGTGCTGATAAAAGGCTCATGCAGTCTCTGGGGAGAGTTGCAATAAAAATTATTATAAAGCAGGAGACAACAGAACAAGGACAAAGGCACACAAGGCAGGAGGAGAACTGCTGTGCCTCCTCACTGCTGTATTGTGCAGCAGTGAAAGCCAACAGCTGCAATGAGGTCTGGTGATGCTATTTGCTTTTCTGAGATTTTCCTTCTCAACTTGCTCTTATAACAAGCCCACTGGATTGTTACTGGACACTTTGAGGGCTAAGCTGGGGCAAAAAGTTGCCAGTTGAGGTCAGCCCTTGAACAAGGGTGCACACTTGTGGCTGCCAGTGCTCTGTCAGGGCAGGAGATGCACAATGAGGATTCAGGACACCAGCTTCAGAGACACCTGAAGAAGCCTCATGCTGGAGGGACCTGCAGTTCTGTCTAAGGAGGAGGTTCAAGGTGGGCAGTGGTGGGCTAAAAGTGCTCATTCCAGGCTCTGTGCTGCAGAGCAGGTATGGCCCTGCAGGGCAGTGTGGGGTCTGACTCACAGACTGCTGCAGAGATTGCACACAGTGCTTTGGCCTCTGAGGGCAAGCAGGAGAGTCTGCTACAGCTCAGCCCTCCCCTCCAAGGCACTGAATTTGTTCTGGGCATCCTTTCACAGTCTGAGATCATGAGTTCAATCTTGCCTTCACCTGAAGAGTGGCCCAGTTACATGTAATGCCTTCTCAGAGGGGTTTGCTCTGGCTTGTCATTCTGGTGAAAGCCAACAACTCCAGTTTTTTCATTCCTCAGCTTCAGACCTGTGACGCTTTGGCACTTAGAGATGTGCACACATACCATGTGGACATGCTACATTCTTGTTCTCCTAATCAGATCCTGGACTTCACTGCCTGGAAGGTTTTTCTACCCAGTGGCTTACTGTCAAGTCAGGTGTTTATGCTTAGGGCAAGGTGCTGCCTGAAGAAATGTAGGTCATTTCATCTGGTTAACATGGGTAGCTCCAAATTGCTTCACATGGGGAAATCTAGTTTGCACAGTTCCCACTCAGAAGAGAGGTGGTTCATGAAGTGCTTTTGGAAGTCCCAGCCCTTGCATGTTCTCAGGAATGATGAGCCAACAGAAGCAATGACTTAGTTGCTTTTGGTAAATCACAGTTTTTCTAATGCTGCTTTCCATTCTGGAGCATAACTTCCCCCACAATCTATACTGAATCCCAAAAAACCTGCTTCCCTTTTGTTTAAAAACACGCATTAGTTGCAGTTTTTAAAAGGGCATTTGGAGCCTTTTGAATACTTACAGACTGCATCAAACATACAACAAAAGGAAGTGTGGAGATCACAGAAGATGGCACTTTTTGGACTATGGAAAATTGAAGGACTGCTTATATATTCTTCTCTGGCCTTGCTCAGAGAGGAGGCTTGGGGAGGATGACATCCTCAAGGATGACAAAATGATTTGTCTGGAGATGGAGTAAACTTGAATCTGGGAGTTTTAAGGTCAAGTCTCTATGTGTCCCCTTCAGTGCAATTATCTGAGTTATACCTGTGCTCCTGTCTTGTGCCTTTACCCTCCTCTTCTCAAAGAAATAGATACAAAAATTCAGGGGTGTAATCTCTGTTTAGCAAGTCTTTAATGTCTGGTCATCAAGCAAAATGGTGGGGACAAGCATACGGCGTGGACTAGGGCCTGATTATTAATGTACAAATTCATGTTCCACACATGGCCCTAAATACCTGTTAGCATATGCACATACGGCTGCTCACTGATGCATTCAAAGATCAGTTTTTCCTTTGGTCTACTTCTACTGTATGTCTCTTTCCTGACTGATGCCTAACAGCATCCCTCTAGATGGATTTGTCCAGGTAGTGTAGAGCAGACTTTGCTGTCTTGGACAGATGTGCTAGCAGTGCCCTGAGATGCAGCCTTGGTTGTTTTGATGATCATGTCTCTCCCTTCTGATCACTTTGGCCAAATACTACCCACAGGAGAACTGCAATAAAGGTTCAATCAAGAGAAGGAAAAGGATAACATTGACTGAGGCTGAGTTTAAAATCTTTTATTATTTAGCTTTGCCAAACAGATAATGGAATCTGAAGTTGATTTGCTAAAATGTTTTGAAGTGGATGCCACCCCTGCCTGAGGACAAAGAAGACCTCAGTGGCAGCAGGGACCTTAGGCTATGGCAGCAGTTCAAAAGAACACTTTTAATTTTGTATGCAACAATGTAAACTTCAAAAATAGTAAACTATAACCTTTTTCCCCCCCCTTTTTACATAGCATGTGATCTATCACAGATAGAAATTTAATGGCGAACCAAAATCGCGTAAGTAAACATCCTGGTGCTTACAAGTTTCATAAAAAGTGTTACATTTGATGTAAATATCTTACATTTTTAACTCTTAACACTCACAATTATGGAGTAAAAGCAACTGGCGATTCACCCCCTTAGTCCATGCTCTCAGACTGTACATCAGCAACCACGCTCTTGCCAGCCCCTTGGATCATTTTCCGTCGGATTGTCCCACACATGACCAAGATTTCCCCTTCCTCACATTGGCATTAATCAAGCGCAGCTCCACACAGGGGTAAAACCTGTGAAGTGAGGAGAGAACCAGGTCTCCCGCGCTCGAACTTGCAGTGCCCTGGGCCCCACGCTCCCACAGAAGCCACGGTGTGCACGGGAGGCACGTCCTGATGCCGGTGGGAATTTGGGGTCCTTTGGGGCCACAAACCTGAGCCCTGCCTTTGCAAGTGCCTCGCAGCAGGACCTGGTTCTGCGTGGATAAAGACAAGAGTTCTGTAGAAGGCACTGGATTTCTCTTGCATGATTTTAAACGTGGACTACAGTCATTTGCAGAATAAGGAGATTTGGGCTCTAGACTGCTTTCTCTCTATGCTTTAGTGCAAGCATTTTTTGCGCTTGAATTTTCCCTGTTTGCAGCGCAACATGCGCTCATCTACATAGAGTGATTTCTAAATCTTCCTTCCGCCTTTCCCCCCATCTTCCTGTCCCCAAAAAGATTCCCTTTTTTTGCTCCTTGAAAACTTTCAAAGTACAGCTCTGGTCAAAAATAAACATGTGATGTAGCATAGCATTTGTTTCTTTTAAATCACAGTGTGCAATGCATCATTCAGTACCTAATGTTCAAAATGTCTGCCCTGCTTTTCATGAAAGTCATTCTTTAAAATAACCTATGCAAATATATTTTGACTATATATTACATTCATTTAAAAAGAGAAGAGAGGTTCTTGGTTTGCAGTTTTTTTCAGTGTACTACTTAAGTGAAAGGTCAGATGTGAAAAAAGTACAAGCAAACTGGACATGCCAAGACTTGATGCTTTAGATGGTGATCATATCAAAACTGTACAGGTATGTACACCGTGTTGGACAGGTGTGCTTCTTCCCAAGAAAAGACCTTTGCATCATCGTATACAACGTTAACCACAAAGTTTTGGTAAAAAGAGCATTTAATGAGCAAAGGATGACATGGAAGGGCGAGTTCTCCGGCTTTTATTAGGCAGTCCTGAAGCAATGTCTCCATTCCCTTCGGGAATTTCTTCCTTCTTCCGCACTTTGAGACGTGTGAGGAGCTTTATTACCCAGACATCCCATTCCTCTGGCAAGAGCAACAGGAGGAAGCCCAGGCCAATAATGATGATGGCGATTACTCGGACACTATTGAAGACAATTTCACTTGTGTAGTGATCAACAACTGTGTGGGACATGGAATGGGTGTTATTATATGGGTAAAGGCATTAGGACAGTGTCCCCTTCCCTCCCCCTCACCTCCCCAGCTCTGAGGGCTGGCTGTGGCAGGAGAACATGGCCATGGAGGCAATGATGGCAAGGGCACTGTTGCTGGTTCAGCACGCAGCAGGGTATGTCCACCAACAGCACAGGAACTCCTGCTGAGGTGCAGGGACACAGAGAAAGGGGCATTTCCCTTCCCTGCACAGCAGCTCCTGATTGCAAATTTTTCTTGTCACCCTGAGTGTCCTGTGAAGTTAGAAACCCTGCCCAGGCTGAGCCATCCGCACACTCTGGAGGGATCACACCTTTTGGTAGCCAAATCTGCCAGAGCAGTGCCCAGCTCTGTGTGCACTTAGTCAGCATGAAGCTGGGAGCTGCCACCTGCACCGTGGCACCAGCTGAGCATGGTGAGTTTTAGGAGCTTCTTTAGATTGGGATTGTGTCTGCACTCCCCTGCCCAGCCTTCTCAGACTCTGCAGTCTCTTGGCTTTCACTAAATTTCAAAAAACTGTCAGAGAAATATACCAGGCTGTGTCCAAAATTGAACTGTCCAGTGCTCTTGATAAACACCCCCAGCATTATTTACCAAGGCAAGCAGAGTTACTAGTACATATCTGTTCTAAAATGTAAGCAATTATATTTGTTTGAATTTAGTGTCAGGCCTTCCTTGAAGACATCATTAAGAACGGATTTCTACTTTATCCATGGGTTTTTATTCCAGCCCAGAGATGAATGTCTTCAAATCTGCTTCGTTTTTCAGTATGCAGGCTTCTTTGGACAGTAATATAAAAACCAATTTTAGGGATTATGAATATTCATGTAATATTATACCATATATATTTAATGCATAAAGAATAAAGTTTAATTGGTGTCATCTCTGTAAGTCTTCAAGAGAAGGTGCAAAACATGTTTAATAAATCTATTTTCTTTTATCCCTGCTGTGTATTTGAAATGCCACAGATTTAATGTATTAATTAAGATGCAAAAGACAGAAAATCTTACCTGCATTCACTGGGACACTCAATACAATTCCAAGAGAAATCAAAGTGGGGTAGGTAATAGCAATCCCAAAATTTAGTAGAATATTGAATGCTGATGAAGGAAAGAAAAATGTCTTTCAGTACAGTGAAATTAGGCAGAAGGAATGTCACTTGAAACACACTTTATTACTCTGTTGTTCAAATAAAGGGTACATCAGCTTCTGTTGTTTTTCCTGAAGATACCAGAGGACAAAGCTCTGTCTGCTGCATGTCCACCTGCCTGAGACATTGCTGTTTCTGGGGAACTCTCTATCCCTCTGGAGTCCAGTGGCAGGATCAGGGTGGGTTTTGGGTACAGCCTGTCTCTCAGCATCATGTGCAGTAATTCCCACTCTTTATACTGATCCAGTGATCTCCTTGGCCCTGCTGAAAGACTTAACACTCTTCCTCTGGGAGATTTCAGCTGAAGAGAGCTTCTGTCTGGGATCTTTTTTGTAGCAAAGCTGCCTCCAGTTGCAGGTGGAAGATGCTGTAAATCTAACCCTCTTCCAGGCAGGAACTTGCTAAATATAATTTCATACCATGAAATTATAGTATCATTACTATGGAATGATTATAATATCACTCCATTGTAATACCATACACAGTTTGGGGGGTGTTTCATGACAAATTAATAATTGCTTTGGATCAAATTCATTCTTGTTTTAAGGTGATCAGCTATAGCAGAGTCAGGAGAGCCTTGCTAATACTGAACTTGTTGGAAGCTGGGGCTTTGACTGTCTTCCAGTAGTACCCATGTATTGCACATGCCAGGGATTGCTTGCCAAGTTCTGCATCACTTTCTCACAGACAACTTCCTCTGAGTCCACTGATAAGTAACCTGGAAGTACTTCTGGAGTTGTGATTGTTCAGGGTAAAAGGAGCTGGGACTCGAGACAAGGGTACAGAAGAGCTATTTCCAATAGAAATTAATGTTTAGGAGAGGGGATTCCATCATCCAGTTTAGGGACCAACTGTGGCACTAAGTCAACACATCTTGTTTAATAATGAACAACATCATGTTTCTGGTAACCTTTAAAACTTAAGATTGGCATCCTTCCCCTCAGGGCTCCTTTGGTGACACAGCAGTGGCAGCAGAAGAGAGGACTGCCACTTATGAAAATTTCCATCACTGTGCAACACTACATTTTCAAAAGTTTCCTCCTCTTTAGGAGTAGCAATTAGCCATTCCTGCAGGCAGCAGAGGCATTGGAGTCTGGCTGTGACTGGCCTGGCCTAACCTCCTTGCTGTGGGGATGCTGATGAGCCTTGGATAATGCCCTCCCAGCAGGGCTGCTTCCATCACAGCAAGTGATGGAAGTGTTACCTGTCTCTGTCACACAGAGTTCACGAATAGGAGTTAGGACAACCTTTACAGTTTAGTCCCACAGTCCCTTCTAAAGAGAGCCACTGTGTTTTGGTGTGGTAATAACAGAAGTGAGGCCTACATTGGCCCTAGGAATGGGCCCTCTCATAATATCTCAAGTTAATAATGAAGTTGAGAAGGGAAAACAGCTCCAGGATGGAAGAGGCTTGCAGTTTCCACCAGTGGCCAGTTTCTGGCACCCTCCTCCACCCCGAGCAGTGTGAGAGCCCCCCCCATTGACTTACTCAATAAGAGAATTGAAAATCCACAGAGGTTCCCCCAAGGAATGATGTCAAAAGAGCTCCAGTACTCCACTTTGGTAAAATAAAGGATGACAGGAATACAGGTAACGAAGAGGACGTTGAAGACAGCTAACACAGACAGGAATAAGGCAGCTTCTCCAAATTTAGCACTGCCCAAAAGAAGTTTGAATAAAACCTAAAAGAGGAAAATACATGGTTTAATTCTCTTGCACCACCATCCCTGGAAGGGTGGTGTTCTGTTCCGGCACCTATGCAGTGATGCTTGCCAGACTCTTGGGATGGCTGCTCGAGAAACTGTGGAGAGCAGCTTCTGTGGCCCAGCCTTCATCCTCCTGGCACCCCCTGGAAAACAGGCAGGGGCAGCAGCCAACTCAGCCCATGCAGAAAGGGGATTCAGCACTTTTGTCTGTGCCTGTCCTGAAAGGAAAGGTCACTAACCTTAACTTAGACCCTTCAACCCTAGCTTAGACCCTTCAGTCTTTCACCTCCAGAAAACTTGACATTAAGAAGACTGTGGAGCAGGCAGGGGGAGGAGACGAAGCAATCTAGATGAACAATCTCCCTGCATGAGACATCACTGGTCCAGGCCTTTGGCTGCCCCCTGAGCAGTGCTGTGGTGGTGGACAAGCACAGTCCATGCTGACTGGCTGTCCTTCCACCTTCTCTCAGGCAACTCATCTCCAGGAGGCAGATGGCAGAGCAGCAGCCCCACAGCCCAGAGTGCAGATGCAGCCTGGGCAATGAGACTGCAGGGAGGGATTTAAAAGCTTTGGTTTGTTAGTGGGAGAAGGAAAAAAAAGACAGTAGGGATGAAGGATGTGAGCAGCCCATCTGTGGCTGGGGACTGCCTGTGGACAGGTCTTGTCTGGAGTCTGCATCGGTTTTCACCACAGAGCTGCAGAGATTCTGTTGGATACCATGGTCTGGGAACAGTTTTCCTCTGCTACTGGCTGCAGACCAGGACAGCCAATGGACTCTGACTAGGTGGTTTGTACTGCACTGACAGTCCCCATCACCAGTGTCAGTTCTCTCCTTTGCCTAGACAGAGCCAGCAAGTCTGCAGGGCTGCCGTGCTAGCAGGGCTCTGCCCACTCCCACCATCCCACAGCCATTACTGGCCAGTGCAGCTGTGTTGCTGCTCTGCAATATGGAGCAAAATGTCCAAAAAGCCACTTACTCCTCATTTGCCACCTGAGGACAGCATGTTGTGTTGCCCCCAGCAGGAGCACCTTGACCTATCCTCCTACCCCAGATAGGCAGTGTCTCTGCTGCACATGTGAGATCTGTCTGCCTGTAGATCTGCCTGCCCCTTTGGCACACACAGCTCATGGAAACTGAGCCAGACTGTGGAAAGCAAGAACAGAGTGGCAGCAGCAGTGGCAGCAGCATGTGTTGCACAACAAGCTGCAGAGCTTCATCTGTCCTGGCATGCAGAGCACACTGCAGAGTAACACCCTGCTGGCACTGCCACCACCACCCTCCTGTGCACGGGCTCTGCTGAAGCAGCCCTGCCACTCCCATTCCCAGAAAGAGTAGCAGTGTCATGGGAAAGGGAACACAGTTAGGCTCTAGCCTTTAATTTTCTCTGGTTTGGTGGGCCACGTCTCTGGTCCTGCAAGGAAATGCTCTATTAGAGAAATGAGCTGTATGAAACTTCATGACCTTCCCAATATAAGACATCGTCTGAGCTGAAAAAGTGAGCAGAAAGCATCACAGCACTGTGCTGAGGGGCACAGGCAGATGCTTCTCCATTTGGCAAGTTTCCCTGGACTGCTGGTGTTAGGGCTGCAGGGCTCTCCTGGCCAATTCCTGTTGGATGACTGGTACAGTGCAATTCATTAGACCAGATGAAGCTGTCTGCACCTCCTCCTAATCCACACATCAGAGCCAGGGTGGGCAAACCATGCTCTGTAAACGCTTATTCCTCACTGTGGACTGTGACTGTGAGCACTATGAGCAGCACAGAGGCAAGTGTCCAGAAGTGTCTCAGACTGAGTGAAATGGCTCTGCTCAGCAGAGAAGGCTGCATCTTACACGTAGTGCAGCTTATCCAGCTGCTCAGGATGAGGTCTTGATTCATAGGCACGTGCTTTGCATTTTAAGGATGCAATTGCTTCCATGATAAGCAATGCTTTAAGCCCAACACAGGCTACATATGTTACCGAAGGAGGACTGGCAAGTGGAGCTAACAAAGTGACTTAAGCTAAATCTCTGCAAGGTGCTTCCAGAATGAGTGCTCGAATCCAGAATCTATGGAAAAACAGCCTCATTTTTCATGAAGGTGGGACATCTTGAATTCTGCCCCTGGTGGAGGAGCATTGGAGAAGACTATTCCAAGGAAATAGGAGTTTTTATCCTAAGTGAGAGTGGACATCAAAGCAAGTGAATGCAGTGCTGCAGAGCCAGTGTGTTTATGGCAGAGCTCTCAAAGAAGGGCACATGGCACTGAACTGCACAGAGGTTGCAAGTAAGACAGGGACAGCCAAAGTGAGTGATGAGGGTGACAGGCATCTTTCTGCCAAGTGTGCTTACCTTGTAGAGAGCAGACATTGAGGCAGAGCCCACCACCAGGGCTATCCCAATAACGGAGTGGCTGTGAAACCCATCGGCGTACGTCATCATAACTATCCCTGCAATAGCAAATATAGCAGCCACAATCTGGTTGGAGACAAAGAAAGAAAGCAAGAAAGTGTTACTAGACAACCCCCAGGATGGAGAAACAGGCAGGCAGATTTACATGCAAGTGCAGTACCTCTGCATCATTTGCTTATGTAGAAAATAGTAGCAAGCCCGGGCCAATAGCCAGGGAGCAGATGCTGCCTGCCCTCGTGGTTTCCCTGGCTGCAGGGAAGCTGCAGGCAGAGCTGCAAAGGAGTGGCTGCTTTGGGCATGTGCGACAGGCCAGACTGCAGGGCTCAGTGTCTCCGACTGAGCTGAAGTGGGGATTTAATCTCTGTCACTGAGCTTCCCCATCAGTGGGTCCCTGCAGCCTGTGCATGACAATAATACACAAGTAGTAATTCCCTGGAGCTTGCAGAAAAGGCTTCGAGTCCTGTTGAAATTTTGGAGGAAAAAGGTTATAGAAATAAACAGGGGAATAAAATTCATACAACTACTTTCCAGTCTAGACGAGTCATTTCAGAGAGTAGGAGGAGGTTTTTTTTCAGCCAGCTATGCACGCCGCAGTGCCTGAGGAGTGTCTCCCAAACAGAAGGAACATTCACAAACGCAGGAGACGCGCTGCCTCGATTTACCAGGGTGTGCGAGAAACCCCTGGCTTCTCTGGGATTGCCCTGCCAGAAACCTTCAGCCTCTCAGGGTGTTAATTCTGGGGTTTTCTATGTGCTCCTGCTTCCTGGCTCTGCAGGGCTGTGAGGGATGCCCTGCTTACACCACGTGCCTTTTGGCTGCACACTCAAGGTGATGCCACCAAGATGACTGAGGCATTAGTTTATTTTGATCCACAGATGGGTAAGTGCCAGCCAACTGTCCCCTCTCGCAGAACCAGACTGGGGTTTTAAGCCCCATGCACAGGCTGCAGCTGCCTACACATCCATGAGCCTCCTCTCATCTTTCCTGCTTCCCACCAGAGATACTGGGGCTGCTGTGAAGATGCAGAGGGAAAGTCTGTGTGCCAAGCTCTGCTGCTGCCTGATCAGCATGATGTGGTGAGGTAGCCTCTTTACCAGCTGCAGGTCCCAGCCTCAGCAGCACCAGCAGCCTCCTCCCTGGGCTGAGCTGGGGCGGGTGCCAGGGGACACCCATACACCAGACAATCATCCAGCAGATCCTTCCTGCACACTGACATCAACACCTTCATTTCCCTTAACACAAAAATTTTTGCAAACAGAGCCGTATCAATTTCTCCACAGGCGTTGCTGTATAATGGCAGGGTGGCATAAGGCAGAATACTGATTTATGACTTGATCAGGGTGGAGCCCAGTACCAACTGCAAAGGCTGGGTATACACGCTGCAGATTTGGAGAGGTTCAGATACAGCATCTTGGCTTGCAGCTCTGTTGGCATGTGGTCTCTCCATGCACAGCTGTGGGACGTCATTTCTAAAGTGAAGTTTTGTGGTGCTGTAACTGGGCCCTATGGTCCAGGACAGGCTTCTTTTCAAGGCAAGGAGAGAATCCCCCCTGCATAGCTCTACAGCAGTGTGGGGCAGTTCTCTCACCAGTGTGCTGATGCTTGTCAAATAAAAATTCAGACACTCTGTGTGCCTTCAGAGGCACAAGAAAAAAGGTTATTGCATGAGACTAGCATGAGGCAGGTACAGAACAAGGAGAAAGAGATTTGCCTTCACCCAACACATAATTAAGCAAAGGAAAGCTCTGCTGTTGCACCCTGTGGATGTGAAAAGTTTATAAGGATAAACTCATGGAAGAAAAAAATTTCTATCAACGACTATTAGCTATAGAAACACTGCTTCCATCTCAGGAAGTCCTTGAGCCTCAAATTGTTGCAGGCTGGAAAGTCTCATGAGGAAATATCATTACAGGCTATTCCTATTTAGATTTTTCTAGGTGTCTACTGCAGGCAGCTGCTGCAGGCAGGCTTCTGGGGCAGAGGCACCTTTGCTCTGACTCACTATGGCTCTTTGGAGAGCTGCAAGGTACATGGCTCAGGCTTAGCTGAAAGATGGCAACTCTGTAACTTCCTTAAACATCACCTGTGCTGCAGCTGAGTTGACAGAGTGCAAGATGCAGCATTTCCTGTAGCATCTGCTCCAGGTGTGGCTGTCCTCCTGTGGGCTGTATGGGGCTTGTCCAGCCTTCACTGGAGGGCTGAGGAGAACCACAACCACATTCCAGCTGGCACCTCCAGGTGCATGGGTGGAGGAAGCCTGCCTCAACCTCTGCAGGCAGCTGTAATGCCTCTGTACTGGAAACTTGTGGGGTGCATGCATGAACTGCAGAATGAAATGCCTCCAGCTTTGCTTTTAACATCAGGAGCTGATCAGCTTCAGAACACCTTCCAAGAGACCGTGTCTCTACAGTTTGAGATTTGATAGGATATGTATTTCCAAGTCCCACAGGCAGATGTGCTTGTCTGTATGTTCTGTATACAGGAGGCACTTGCAGGTGATGGCTGTCTTGGATCCTGAGCTGTTTTATTCAGCGTAGCATGGAGGGAAACAACAAAGTCAAAGATCAAAGCAAACAAATGCAGTCTGCAAACAGTTTCGCCGGGGCAGAGGTGCTTGCCTCTTCCATCAAGCATGTCAGAAGTGTCAGATGAGTCTTGGCCTCACTTTGCATTCTCCTGTTGACCTGCCAGGGGTGCCACAGATACCTTCTCTGAAAGCCTTTCAACCTTTCCATCAAGCATGTTGTTAGTGGCGGTGACAGGCTGCTCCCACAGCACAGTGCCCACAGATGTCACAGCACTGCAGGGTTTGCAGAGGCAGTGCTTCAGGCACTCACAGCTTCATTATGTGTGTGTCTTTGACAGCTCACAGCCCAGCCAGTCGTTCTCTGGGCACACTGAAGGGCAAGGGGGAAAAGCTCAACATCATTATGGGAGATGAAGGCACTTAAAAGTACCTGAATGGCAAGGATGGGAACTTGTTATTGTCTTACATTTAAATTCTAGCTAAATTGTTATTTATGTGCTCTGAGAGCTAGTAGTTGCACTTCTGAAGGCCAAGTAGGATAATTGTACTTGCTTTAACCCCACTGAGTGGCTGCCTTTCTCACCTTGTCTCTGTCATTGGGCATGAACAGGGACACCCAAATGTGCAGTCAGAGCTTTGCTGTGGCACTGTCCATCCTGCTGCACTGGTGTGGGGCTGGAGCAGGAGTGTGGGAAGGCACTCTCTCCCTTGCAGCCTTGTCTGCCAGATACCTTCTCAAAGGGTGCTTCTAAGAGGGTCAGCAGCTCTGACACAGTGTGGCCCAAGGGACCACGTGCTTTGGAGTCAGGCTGTGTGGTGGCTGCAGCCCCTGGGTCACTCCCAGAGAAGCCCTAGCAGCTGTCCTTCCTCCTGGTTGCCAGTCCTAGGAAGAAGGCAGTGTATTAGGTGCATCCTGAGGCTATCCCCCAGCAGTGACACTCTTTCTGCCTGTTGCTTTTCACATGGGCTGTACAGAACAGAGAGAAAAGAGGGAAGAAAGTTATTTTCTCCAAAGACTCCATGCCATGTTCCTCTGCAGACAGGAGTGCCCCGGCACTCCCACTATGCCACACAAAGCTGGGTGGTAGAACTGCTCTGCTGCCATGTGCCCTTCCAATCTCCAAGGACAAGTGCCTCCTCACTCTCATATTGCCACAGGTCACGATGCCACCACCGCTTAAAAGCAAACAGCCCAGTCTGTCTGCAAACCCCTTCTCCCTACACCCAGGTCCCTTGCTGGCCTGTCACCTGGGAAGGAGACAGCTGTGTTCCTTCTTGGATTCAGGAGACAGCTGTGTTCCTTCTCGGGAAGCCCCCTGCCACAGTCTCGCCAACGCCAGGTTCCACAGGGAAGGGCTGGAACATGTGGCAGGAGTATCACACAGCCACCACTGCTCTGGCCCCTGTTCTGCTTCTCTGCTTCATTGCTGCTTTCCCAAAGTAGTGCAGATAGGAAACAAAAGACATCTGGACATGGCTGGGATCACCACTTGGGTCTGCTTCTCTGCTCCTTCCACTTCTTCTGCCCCTTTGAGAAGGGAGGCATACAGAACAGGATTCATCTCCTGGTGCATGTACCCTGCCATGGCACAAGACAACCTGCCCAAGAAGCTGCTGCAAAGTCCCTGACCATCCTGGCTCTTCCATCACGGCCATGCACTCAGGAGAGCCCAAGAAGCACCCCTACTCTAGCATGTATGTGCCCATGGGGGTATCCCTGCACACACAGGCTGGCTTTCCCTCCACGCCACAGCCATGTCCCACGGTGAGAGATGGCACATTCAGACTGAGGAGCAAGCTGCAGGCACAGACTGCAGTGGTCACCCCTCCATACACCTGGTGTCCCACCAGTGCTACAGCTGGCAGTGCCATGAGAGAGATGAAGACACAAAAATCCCTTTTTTTATTTTCATTTATCAGAATGGTCAGCACATCCAGCTTTGATAACGAGACTTTCCTAGCATTAGGATCATTTCGGGATACCCTTGTGTCTGCACTCAAAAATCACAGTTAATTTGTTTTCAGGGTAGGGCCACTTGGGCAGAGGGGTGGGCAGACACCAGCTGGCCACGCTGAGGTTTTGGCAGGTACATTTTGCAACCATCCCCTGAGCAGCCTCTTGGCTGCCACCACTGAAAGGCTGGCCAAGATCTCCTGCCAAATTCTCCTGCCAGAGAGGAATACTTCCTGAAAATTGAACTCTCAGCTACTCCATGCAACAATCTCTTCTTAGCACTACCGGCCTGGGTGGGTGAGCAGGGAGCTCCTCAAGTAGTGGGCAGGAGACAGGAATAATTACAGTTATTGCTGTTGATCTTGATTATTAATTAATATTAATTTGTGAAGCAAGGCAAGAGGGACCCACTGGTGCCTTTTCCTTGCAGTTGCTCCTGGCCCTGGCAGGAGCTCCTTGGCCCCGGGGTGGTGGGTTACCCACCCACTCACCCTGCTGCCAAAGGACGTGACATGCTGAGGGCTGCTAGAATGGCAGCAGGGTCAGCAGGGAGCTGAGGGGTTTTCTGATAAACTGCTGCAGAGGCATTCACGTGGGGTGCAGAACTGAAGGTGGAAGCAAACATTTGGGGTGCCAGCAGAAGGGCAGCCCAGAGCTGCTGGCCAAATGCAAGTCCCTGTGGACACACCTTCCGTCGGTGGCATGTGCAGACACATTTCGGCCACAGGCGGGCGAGGGCAGAGGGCACAGACAAGGACCTCTGCCCCTGCTCTCCTCTCCTCTCCACAGCTGCTGCCACCTGACACAGATGCAGAAGGCAGCTGTCCCACCCTGCAAGCCTGCTCTGTCACATGTAGGAAGGTGAGGGCCCTGTTAAATTCCCCGGATGGGAGCAGAAGTGCATTGTGTGTAGCCAGGGCTTGCGAGAATGCACAGTTAGAAACAGCCAGGTCTGGTGGCAGCCTGGGAATAGTCACTTGGAAGGCATTGGCTAGGGCTGACACTCATCCACAGCAGCATGGACATAGCACATATCCTTTGTGACACACTCTGGAGCAAGTTACCTCTTTCCTGAAAGAATATGCACAATGGCATTGGGCTGGGGGAGCCAGGGGCTCCAGGAGCTCACAGGCACCTGGGAAGGCTGCAGGGAAGGATGCATCCCTGCCCCTCAAGGACTTCTGTGCCTGCACAGCTGTCTGCATGGGTGCTGCTTGACTCAGCTGGCAGGAGGCAAGGGCTAAAGGAAAGACACAAGGGTGAGGGGGAAGAGGGGAGACAGAGATAAGGAGTCACTTACCCTCACTCCCATGAACCTGTCCCTCAGAACGATCCATGAAAGCAAGAACACAAAAGCTTTGTTGCAGCAGAACAACACGGAGACATCCGTAGTGTTTATTTTCTTTATTGCATGTAAGTAAAGGTAGTTTGTGAGTGTCCAAAGAACACCAAAGGGTGCTGCCTTGGTAAAAAACACCTTCAAAGTCAAGCCATTGTCTCCAAAAAATCGGCAGCACTCCCTAAAACAAGGAGAGAAAGGCAGTGTTATTACATAAGCCAGTCACAGTCTGCAGCAAATACATGGCTTTTTTTACTCCTCTTCTTTTCCTCTGGGGAAAGAGAGGCACACACCTTAAAAAGGAGAAAAAAAACAAGTTTCAGCTTCTGCTGCAACAGCCAGCACCTGCACAGGGTACAAATGGGCAGGGGCCGCAAACATGGGAGGGGGCTGCAAAGAAAGAGCAAAGGAAGAGGTGATGACAGGAGGTGAAATCTCACTCTTCCCACCAGTCCCTTCACAGTGAACATTTTGAAGCAGTGTGGGGCCATCCTCCTCCCTTCACCCCTGTGGGCACCAGGATGCTGAGGGCCCAGGGTTGGCACCAAAGCCCCTAGCTCCCCACTCCTGCTGAAGCCATGGGAAGCTGGTGCCCATCTCATCTGCTATGTGGGCCTTGGAAGAAGCCTTGCAGGAGCCCAATCTGGGGTTTTTCCACCCAGGAGGTGGGACCTGGCTCAAATCTCCAGCAGCATCAGGGCAGAAGCAGGAGGTGAGAACATGGCATGGTAGCACCTGAGGACATGCTGGAGCAGCTGGAGCAGCAGTGGGGAGTCAGGAGCCGGTGTGTGCAGCCCAGGCTGGGGATGCTGTGAATCCCTGAGCAGAGGCAGCCCGAGCAGGTTCAGCCCTGGCACAAAGAGCAGAAGCACCAGCAGTTTGTCCGTGTCCCGAACGCAGCAGTGGGCAGCAGGACACAGGAGGTGGTGAGGTGCAGCCTGGCCCTGCTGGCAGGGCTGGCATGGGGCTGCAGGGCTGGGGGGGAGACCTGCCTGCAGCCTGTGCCTGCCTGGCAGCAGAGCTGGAAGCTGCCAGCTGCATGGAAATTCAGTAACACAAAGAAGGAATGGATCAGCCTGTGGGGCTGGGGCTGTGGCCAGCAGCCTGCAAGGTGTGTGTGGGGCAGGCAGCACAGTGCCCTGTCCTGCACTGCCATTGCTCACTTTCAAACCTGCAAACTCCCCAGGGCCCTGAAGTTCTTTATTGGGGTGTTTTGAGAAAACCTGAGCAGAATTAAATTTCCTGCTGACAATGATGGATGAATAGTTTTCCACTGCTGTGATGAATTTCAAGCTGTTTGTTTCCTGGGACTGGGCATGTAAAGATCATTATTTGGACACTGATGAAAGCATTGTTTTGATCCACTTTCTCAGAAGACAGGGCTGTACCAGATGAATACCTAAAGAATCCCCATCCATTCTTTGAGCCTCATCAGATCCCTGCATCCGCAAGCCTACATCAGCCTACAGCCCCTCTGCTACAGCAGACTGCAAGGTAGAGGAAACACATCTGTTGTGTTTATTGGTTTTGTTGCCTGCCAGTCCCTTGTATCAAATCATAGCTACGCAGAACTTGCCCACATCTCTGGAGGTGATGACCCTGTACTTTGGCTGCTGTACATGGACACTTTCATTTGAGCTGCTGGTTCTGCATTTTGTTGCTCAGTGTCCCTTGTCCTGGCAGCAAGGCCAGCAGGCAATCTTCCCTGCCAAACCTGTTAACTGCCTCTCTGAATCAGCAGAAGAGCTGCCCACCTGCACTACACACCACAGCCTGACTTCCCACTTGCTGGAGCTGTGCTGGGCTGCTCAGGGATGCTCATGACCCTGACAGATGCTGCCTGTGCTCAGCATGGATCCATTCTCCCCTTCCACAAACACTGTACCCATTTCAGGTCTGGCCTTCAGTCCTGAACAGCACTGACTGTACCAGCCACTTGCCACAGGGGACACAGGGAGTGCAAAAGGAAGCAGAGACACACTGAAAAAGCCAGTCTTCATTAGAGGCTTAAACCTGCTTCCTAAGACACCATGGAGGGTTTCACTGCCAGGGTGTCACAGGCAGCCAGCCTCATGCTCTGAAAACAAAAAAAACATAGGCACAGTTGCAATTAAATGACATGAAGCAAGATTAGTATGAGAGGAACAGGAAGGCTGTAGTCAAATGAAAGGACAAAAATGGAATTTATGTAGGGATCAATCCTGGGGAAAAAAGTTCCTTCTGCCAAAAATCTGTTTCCCGCATATAGAATTGGCTATCACTATTTCATACACAGTAGAAACGACCTTTTACTGTCTTGTGGGCCTGATTCTTGTTTAGTAAACACCACTGGATTCCTACAACATCACAGCCTGGATCCCTGAAGCATCCAGTGCAGTGCCATGCTGCCCCAAAGGAAAGCCTTGCCCTGACATGGATCATGACCCTGAGCTGCAGTGCCCACTTTGGGAGTCTCTCTTTGCCCTATACCATAAAGGTTCCTTTTAGCTGTTCTGGCTGGCTTCACCAAGTGTGAATTACTTTTCATAGGCTGGCTCCAGCTTTCAAAGGAGACCTTACAGCAGAGATTTCCTTACCCAGCACAGAGCTGTCAGCAAGCTTCTCCCCGAGGACTCCTAGGACTCCAGGGTGCTGCCAGCCATGCACCCACATCCACAGCGAGCCCTGCTGGTCCCAACAGGGGCACTCTTGCAGATGGGACAGACAGCTGCCTTGGACCTGGCATCTTCAGTGAAGAAGGTATGAGGAGCATCTGGGAGAATGTGGCATATTTTGTGCACCAGAATGACTATGTGCCATACAACAAACCTCTCGCAATTAATTGTCTCCCCAGGTTTGCCACTGCTTACTGGGAAAACTGATTTTTCCTTGGTGGTATTGCACAGCTTGTGAAGCCATACCAGGAAGCATTTGATGAAGAGAGTTTTCAGTGAGTAACAGTAGATAAATAGTTATGGGAAGCAAAGCAGGACTGTGGTATAACCTATGCTGTAAGCTCAAAAGAGTCAGGGATGACTCCAGAAAAAGCAACCTTCAGCTTAAATATTTTGACATAACATTTGAACACAGCTGTTCCTGCTGTCCACTAATTTCTAGACTCAGCACAGACACAGGCACATCCACTGTGTTAACTCCACCCTGTGTTAAAAGAGAGATTGTCATCTTAGACTGACCAAACCTATTGCTGGCCACATCACCAGAAATCCTGCACCTGCTGCTCTCACCTGCCTCCTCAACCTGAAAGCTGCTTTGGTGCTCTCTTGATGACACAGTTTTGCTTGCTGGGAACACCGTGCTTTGCCCATGGAATAGTGGGACTTTGTGTGTGGACAACAGCCAGAAAGGCTATAGGAGAAAGTAGATGCAAAACTCAGGTGTGCCCTGGCTGGCCCTGTGAATCCCCAGGTCGTGCTGAGCGTGGCTTCTTGTCAGCAGAGAAGCTGCCCTGCAGAGCCCCTCTGCTAAGACGATCTCCCCCTAATCTCTGTAATCCTCTATATGAGGAGTAAATTCCTACAAATGCCGAGCTGTGTCCAGATAAGGTGGCAGCACAGCAAGGAGCTGTGGCATTGCAGGTGTAATGCTGTATTTTTGAGATAAACAATCTTCCTGCATTATTTTTCCTCAATTCTGCCATCATGAGCTGGCGCTCCATTGTAATCACAGCAATTGGTTTAAAATATAAATGCAAGGCATTAACAAAGGCAACAGTCTTTGTTAAGGTCTGTGTAAGACTGGAATGGAAACGTCAGAGGAATGAGATTGGAAGGGAAATGTACTGGCTTAATTGCCACAGCAGCAATACAGAAAAGTCTGCCTCCACCTAGAAGTGCAACATCCATGTTCAGACAACCTGAAGGCTGCTGTGGTACTACAAGAACTGGGGTAAAAGATACTACAGAAAAGCCTAAGGCACAGCAATATTTGGTTTGCGTCTTAACTCTAAATTGTTTGCTGGTTTATTTAGCTTTCATGTACTAGATCTTGTTCTTTCTCATACTCATTTTAGTGTGTATCTTCATTAACCCAGCAAATTGCAAATTAGCTCTACTCCATTAGGCAAGTCTCCAGCACAATAATAGAAAAATAACTCTGTCACTGGAATCAAGCATCCCCAGTGAAGTAAATCAGAAGCCATCGGTGCCAAAATTCTATGCTAAGTAAGAGTTAATTATATTGAAAGCAGGTGTTGCAGTCAAATGAAACTCGCAAATGAAATATGAGAGTAAAGATCCACTTTTCCCCACTGAGTTAACAATTATATATTTAACACTATTCACCTTCCACTGCCTACTTTGTCTTTAACCATTGCTAGGCAGTTGTGATGTTTCCCTACTTCTCTGAACCTCATGCAAATGAATTTATAAAATCTTGACAACATTGGAATGAATGTTTTTCCCTCTATTTTGAAAAAAGACAATCCCACCTATGAAGAGGAAAGGTAGACAAGAACCAGAAAAGGCACACACAGTGTGTTGTCCCAGGCCAGGGGTTTGGTGTCTTGATACTCCCTGCAGAACAAACCTATGCCAAAAAGGTCTGTAAACCATTGAAACTGCCATTACATCTTTGGGAAATCTGCAGTAAAGTAGAAAATTTCTGGGAGTAATACACATCCTAAGGGAATACTTTGCACAAGCCAGTTATTTCTCCTTTCCAGACTGTTAACTTTTGCTAGAATATTTTCATTGTCTCAGTGCTTATACTGGAGCCTCTTCCTCCAAACCAGATTTGAATCTGCTGTTGCTCTTAGAGGGTAATATTATTTCTTTGTAGACTGTGCTTCTTACTTTGACCTTGCAAGGTCTGTACCTGCAAATTGAATTTGGCTAAATTACTTCTGATTTTCAGCAGAGTGAGCATCACCTCCCTGGAGCACAGCAAAGCCACCACTGTGCCAGTGAATCCGTCTCCTTGATTAGAGATTGGCAGGCAAAACATGTCTTGCTAATCCCTGCACCAATTAGGCCTGCATGGATAAATAATCTGCAGATGTGCAACAGTCTTACATTTTCTGTTCAATGTACAAAAAAAAAAAAGATATGGACTAAAATGTCATGCCATGTCTTCTGGGAGGACTTGCAAGCCAGTTGTAGTAAGCAAAAGCAAAGCAGACAAGATGTGTTGATGGTAATAGGAAAGAAGGAAACTAGACTCAAGTTCAATTTCTCCCAGCGGAAAAAACCCACAAAGACTTTTTTTGTAATTCATCCTGTTAGGACCACAGCATCTCTCATGCATTAAGCTCACAAGTGGAGGTAAGTATGACTGCTGTACAGATAAAAAAATGCAAGTTAACTCAATACATTTTTCAAGAATGGTCTCCAGGAAAGTAAAGATGTGTTTTGCAGAAAAAAGGATCATGCCTCCAGCTTTGTTTCTTCCCCCTTTGAGTCAGCACTGACCTGAAGGAATCAGCCTCTCAGGTGGGTGGATTTCAAAGCAGTGCCAGAAAAGGGTGAGTTCATGAAACTCATTTTACAGATGTGCAAGCTGGGGCACAGAGGAGCAAAGTCCCAGGGTGCTTTAAAGTGGCAGGACGAGGGCTGCCTGTTGATTACACCCTCAGAGAGATGGGGATTTGCTTTTCCTGCATGTTTATTTTATAGCCAGCTCCTGTTACTTATCAAGACAGTCCCTGGGCACCTTTTTCCTGAGTCACCACAGGTCCACATGCCAGCAGAACAGTTGCACGGAGGCTCCTGTGGTGTGTCCCAGATCATAAAATGCCATGAATAAACCTGCTAGCCTCAGCACTTTGCAGAGATGCCCAGGACTCCTGCCATGGCTTTTATTGCCCTGCTGGTCTGAGGCTCCTACAACAAAACCTGTATACCCCTGCCTGCAGCCTTCCTCAGGAAAACTGTTTCCAGCTGCTGGGAGGGCCCAAGTTTCTCCTCAGCTTCCATGTGGCAGAAGCCTGAGACCTGTCCTGGGTGTGCTGCTGTGCCTTGCCTGCCGTGCTGCCTGCAGTGCCTACTGAGGAATGCTGCAGCCTGTGGCCAAGGAGCTGCTGCTCCTCAGAGATGTCTGTACTTAGCCAGTCCAGCCTGTCCGTGCTGGGGACTGAACTGGGGCTGCAAACCCGGCCCTTCAGCCTCCTTACACCCTTCCTCACGGGAATGGCAGCACTGCAGCCCCAGAGGTAACGTCAACCCCAATGCCAGCACTGGTTTCTGGAGACAGATGCAAAGGGTGGCCTATCTGAAATACTCTAATGGCTTTTTAATGCCCATCATCACATGCATGTTCTTCTGTAAGCACATTACTAAATGCAACAAATTACCATAGAAGCCAATCAAGCATCCAGCTGCCACTTTTAAATGTCTGCGCCTGTGACTGACTTGATTACTTGTTTCTACACTTAGTTTGGGGCTGGTGTTCTGCCTTTAAACTTTTACCTATTCTGGGAGTTTCCAGCTCATTTGCAGAAAATACATTCTGATAGGCAATGGAATCAGAAAATTGTCTTCTCTTAAATTAAAGAAAAATTAATGAAATAAAAAAATCCACAGACTGACCTTCTCTGAATTAGAGAGACAGAAGCAATTGGTTTTGCTCAGCACTGCACACGTGCCATACTAGACACTTGCACAATAAATGTCTCAGGAAATGCTTAGCTATGGATTTACATAACAGACCAGAATGGCTCCAAAAGAAGCAAATAATACAAATCTTACAAACCACCTGAATACACACTTTCAAGACAGGTCTTAGAGCAGACTTAAAAACCTGAATAAGAGACTGTTTAAACTAACATTTAAATTAAAAAAAAAACTTTAAAACAAGACCGAACCACATTTCAGAAAATGCAGCAAGTATTCCTGGCAAGAAGAAACTTTTAATGTGACAAGATACCTTCAGCAGTCAGGCAGCTGAAATTATAATGAATTATCCAACATTTTCTGCCTTTAGACCCCAGAGGTATCCAGAGCCTGAAGTACTTTATGCTCTTCTAGACAACTAACATTATACAAATGGAATGTAATACTGTTGCTATGTGCAAGCTCCAAACACCCACAGACCAGGCAGGCATCACACTTGAACACAGAAATTAGCTTTTTAGTTACAAAATATTGCTTTGTGGAACATCTTTTTTTCTGAGCCCATGAGAAATGCAACCCTTGACTTGATCTGGTGAAGCACTCAGGACTGGCCTCAAATCTTTGTCAGAGCCCACAGAGCAGTGGCCAGGAGGAACTCACACTGAACATTCCCCTCCACAGCAGCAGAACCTGGAATGGGCAGGAGGGGAATGAAAGCCTCAAAGGTTCCTGGGGGTTATTGGCATGCCCACAGTGCAAGCAGAGGGAGAGTTCCTGCTGGTGTTTGAGACAGGGCTGGAAGATGAGCTGGAGGGAACTGACCCATTTGCACAGTGGAGTGTGATGAGGAGTATGCCAGGACCCAGCACCATGCCCAGAGTACAGGCAAAGGACTGTCAGCTCCAACAGCACCACCTAAAGCAGCCAGGGCAGGCTGTGAGGAGCAGTTAATGATCTGTATGGAAGCTAATGACAGTCCTTAGGGAGCTACAGTGCAAGCTGAGAAAATGAGCAGCACCACATCATCAGACAGCATTTACTCCAGAGTTCAAAAAAGCCCAAGAATGAAATAGGGAATTCGTAACAGGGCTCTGTAATTCCCTTAAAACAGCCTTCTTGCCCAAAGCAAATGTCACATTGATTCTTTAAATCCAATTTGTGTAGTGACTATGGCTGGCTATAAAATTTGAAGATGACCATTGCTAGTTAAAGACTGCACTGCTAGTTAAACTCTGCACCTCTTCCTCCTCCTGAGTTCATCGAGGAGCAGCAAGGACAGGGAATGCCCAGCCCAAGGAGCATGCTGGCACAGCCAGGTGTTGCAGGCACTTACAAGAATTTTCATCCCAGGAGACTGGCTGGTGAGCAGATGTCCTTAATGCTCAAGCCCAGCAGGAATGCTCCTGCTTGTACCATGCACCTAATGACTGCTGCCACCCTCCAAAACAGGATGCTGGCTGCTTGCAGCAACTTAGTGCTGATGAATTCAGACCTTCCTGAGCATCTCCCACTCTACCAGTCACATGGAAGTGGCCTCGGGCTACTGGGTCTCCAGAGGCACCATTCCCCTAAAGGCTCTTCCTCCTCACTTTTATCTTCTGCAGCTGCAACTAGAAAAACCCCCGGGGCTCTGCCTGCCTGAAGGGAAGGCCTCTCACCCCTGCAGGCACAGCTTCTCCTGGCCAGGGAGCAGCACAGCACCACAGCTCCCCAGCATCACCTGTCTCCTCAGCCACCTGGGCCCCAGCACCCCAGCTCTGGGGAAGGACATCCCAGCTGGCAGAACATCTGCTTCAGGGCCTTTTTCCTCGCCCACTGCAGGTGGATGTTGCACTAAGGAGCAGGGGCTGTGTTTTGGGTGGCCTGGGAGGCGCCCTGGCATCGAAGTCACAACTAAACTGTGTCCTGCATGGCCCAGTATAAATAATACTAATTTGCTAATATTGGCCTTTAAAAGGCTAGTTAATCAAACAGTTTTTTTGGAAGAAAACGTGAACCACAAACCCACATTATTTTTAATGTAACCCAAGTGGATTAGGCAATTGTCTGCAGGTCCCAGCAGTTTGGAGAGGCATTTTATGCAATGCTTCAGTACCTCATTTACTGAAATGATGAAAAGCATGGAAAGCCTTCCATGGAAAGCACTTGGAAAGGGCACCAGGAGGCTGAATTTGAGGTCCATAATGATGGTTTATCACAAATTTTCAGTGTGAGCTTGGACAAGTCCCCCAGCCAGGCTGTCCCCCCTTGGCAGTGGGGTATGAGGGTACAGGCTCACTGTTATTTCCCAGGGCTGTGTTGAGGTAAATGCAGTCAAGCATTTGTGAGGCATTCGGCGTGTGGTGAGGGACAGCATATACAAACTGAGGCAGAGAAAACCTAAACATTAGACTCTCAAGGCTTTGACTGCTGGAGTCAACATCATCACTGCTCTCCATCATCACCCAAAATTTCCATTGACGTCAGTGGATGTTCTGGGTGTGAAAGGCCTGCAGACTCTGAAACTGTGCAGCAATTGCTTGTGGATATCTTAAGCATGGCCTGATGTGATTTATATCCAGCTTGTCCTCTTCAGCTGTGACCTGAACCACTTAGTACTTTTTGGAATAGTCAGAATGAAACTTCAAGGAGAAACTGACCAGCTGGCCTTCTGCAAATTAGATTTTTGTAGTGGTTGGCATAGGCAGACTAAAAAAGTATGCGAGAATAAAATGCTTTTCTAGTAGTTGCTGTCTTGGCTTCTGTGCTCTGCTGATACAGAAGTACCGTGCGATAGGAGTGGGAGCAGTGCTGCTGTGTCTTGGGAGAAGGAACAAGACAAGAGGCAAAACAAAGAAGAGAGAATTATCTCAGTGATAAAATTGGCTATGTAAACACCCTGAGACAGCTGTTACTGAGACACACATGTATACCTTCACACACATATTTCATCTGCACCTTTATGCCTGTGGATTGTCAGAGAGACTTTGTGTGGAGATATGGCTCCAGCTGGGCAAAGCCCTGTTAGCCCTTGCTGCTGGCACTGCCAGCCTTGGGCCAAGGGCATCAACAAATCAACTTCATGGCCTACTTAGTAATTGTTCAGCACCACGATGGGATACTGGGGATACAGGAAGGCACATGAGTCAGGAGATACCAAAATACACACCTTTAACTTGGCAGCTAGTCTGTGAAAAGAAAGAAAATTACACAAAGAAGAAAGCTAAGAGTTTGCTGACATAACAGAGAAGCTGACACTTACAATGCACAAATTGCCCCTAGATGTATTAAGTAAACGGGATATAGAAAGGAAATAATCTTTTCTAAATACTTGTATTTGTGGTCATTTTTAGAGTAGCTCCTCTCAAGAACAGGTGAATCTTTTCTGTTTGAAGTTTGTTTGCCTTTTTAGTTGCACTGCTGATGTCCATTTAACACAAAACCAGAGCTCTCTCTGCCCTGTACTCCCTCACTTTCTGTTCTTCAGCTAAAACTACTTCATTTTCTTACTGAGCATCCCAATCTTGCACACAGCAGCAGAGCAAGGAGGGGACCATGGAAGTGGAGTGAGGAGGTCTCAAGACTCTGTGATGGTATCTACCCTCATCCCAGAGCCTGACTGAACAGCACCTTTCAGAGCACAGCAATCTTTGAAAAGAGGCCTCTGAAAGATTGAGAAATTTGGCAGTCACATGAGGTGAACGAGCACAGCTAATGAGTTTGGAGCCAAAAGGAGGGATGTTAGAAGATATGATGCCCACTGCTTCTGAGATTGAGATTTCTAAGCAGTTTTACTTGTTTTTATCTTTCTCCCAACAGGCTAATCCTTCAAAAAACATTGAAGTTGCTAGTTGCACTAAATTTGTGTAACATCTTAGTATAAGTGGCAAAACCAGAGCAATATGTAACAGAAATTGAATGGCTTTCATCTCTGCTACTGGGATATTAAGGTCTCTCAAGTGCCATACAATAACTGAGAATGGCTTGAAATCAATTTCCTGCTGTCCAAAGGAAACATGAAATTTTCCGCTCCCCATATAAGCACTTTGTTGTTTGAACAGCAAACATGCAAATTAAAAAATACTGACACCTACTGTATTTTTAAAGGACTGGGTAGCACAGGAATGGAGCCATAGTAGCTGAAATGCCAAGGGAATGTACTCATGAAGGATCAGGCAGCAGTAATTCCAAGGAAGAGCTGCAGGAACTTGTGTGGTTTGGATTTTTGAGGGTAACAGCTCCTCTACAATATTGTTCTACAAATGTTGGTTGAAAAGTTATACATGTTTATTTTCATTCAATTTGCAGTGAAATAAAATGCCCATTCACTGAATCAGAAGTTTCTGAAGAAGGGTACAGGTCAACAAAAAAACTTACAAAAATTCTGAAATAAGTTTTGGAATTTTTTGATTTGAACAATTTGAGTGAAATTTGTTTTTTGAATTCCTAGTGAATATCAGCTAAGTCTCTAGTGGAAAATAATGGAAGTGAACAAAATCAGCAGAAAATTATAACAAAAAATAGGCCAGATTCTATTGTACTTGAAAGGTGGTTTTATTTTCATTTCTCACCTCTTGGATTTTGCCTGTCATCCATTTAGAACAAGATTTCTTTTAAAATTTCAGAATGCATCCTAGAAAGCAAAGTCTAATAATGACCCTTTATATTATCCCTTAACAACTCTTCTATGTGACTGCATGAAAGGCACTGCTGACCCAAACTTCACAGCCAAGAAGGTACTTCCTTGAAGAGAGGGAGGGGAATTTTACCCTCCATAGCCTTACAATGTAGTTTACAGGTATTTTCATACATAAGACCTGTGGAGGAAATATTAAAAAGAAATAATAAACCCAAACATGCACATGCCAGTTTCAGAAGCCTTGTCTCCAAGGAATTTTCTCCTCCCTACTTTTCAGAGTTATAAAGGAATCTGTAAAATTACATGCAGTATTATATGAGGATCCTATATAAAAGCAAAATCCTCTCTGAAGACTCTTCTCAAGACACAAGTGCACAGAGCATCAACTTCATTTTCTTTCTGAGCACGAGAGGTGGATCTACAGGATAAACACAAGACACCATTGTCTTTCAGTCTTCTTGCACTCTGAGGGGTCAGCATCTTCATAGTTTTTTCAAGCTCTTTTTATGCTTATGAATTGATGGGCCACTCATTCTTACATGGTTCAGAAGCTGAGTCAGTTTCATGATCCATAAATCTGCAGGCTGTGAGCTTTTCTCCTTTACACACTGCAAAGAAGTGAGCAGGATACTGAGTTTTGTGATAGATCCTCCCTCCAGAGAGGAAGCTGAGCTACTGCAGAACAGTTCTAGGAACATGACTTGTGCCTACTTTTGCAGCTCAGAAAATTTCCAGCTCCTTCCATCAGTTCCTTGCAACACGCCAGACACCCCAGGTGAAAAGCCCTTGATGTTTCAGAACTGTGAAAGTAGGGAACCATTGCCTTTCCTCCTCTGCTCAAGCCAGCAGCCCCCAGTTCCAAAGAAACTACAACTGGTTCTCTCCTGGAGAGATTTGTCATTTGCATGGGAGAAAGGGCTACCTGTGGGCTGGGAAAGCACAGGGTAGAAAAGGAATCTCCTGAGGTCTGCCATTAGCAGCCACATGCCCGTCTGCATCTCCTCCACGTGTGGCCCCTGACACAGGAGAGCTACAGAGCACTCCATAGACAGTGACAGATGCAGGTGTCCTCCAGCAGAGTCAGGAATGACAAACTCCATCAGAGCCTTGCCTGATGACGCTGGTGTGAACTTGGGGCCCAGAAACAGGAGAAACAGTAAACACGTACCACAGATTCAAAGAGCTGCAATGCCCCTGTTATGCATATTGCACTGGTCAGATCTGGTCTTTAAAGCAGATGTCAGCTGCCATGGCTATTAAGTCTCAAGCTCATCTGAATTCCTGAATAGTGTAGCTTTATTTACCTCCCTGATTCCTACTGGAAGTGTGGAGGGGCATGTGTGGGTTACCCTTGTGCCTCCACTGTTGGCTATTAAAGCAGCCACCGCTGGTGCTGACTTTTCTTCCAGCTGCTGCCAATGTCCCACTCTGGACTTTTCAGCCAACACCCTCCTTAGACTGAAAACAGTAACAAAAATACCTAATGGGGTTATTAGCCTTCAACTGCTTCATTCAGAATGGAGTAAAGCAAGTGTGATATTAAAAAGAACAGAGAGAAATATAAGAAAAGAGAGAGATCTGATAGAAATTAATTCATTCTAAAAGTAAGCGAAAGGATTATGGCACTGAGGTGATTACACTGCTTAGAGGTTATAAGAAAATGAGCTCTATTTGAAGTCCTTGGAAAGACCAGAAATGAGAACCGTGGTGGGGGATACTTAAGGTAGTTTCAGATTTGCCATATTTTAAAAAAAAGACTTGAATTTGAGATGGTGGAGTTAAATGGTGCTTGTGACTAAAAATTGCTGGAAGTCACAAGAGTCCCTCTGAACAGGATGCTAACCATTATTATTTATGTGTTTGGATGGAATACACAGCTGTTCTTCACAGGCCAGGCAGAAATTTGTTTAGAGTCTGAAGCTTTCTACAGATACAATGCTTCAGAGTGCTCATCTGTGTGTTTTAAAATGTTATATTATTTATAGGAAATATTTTATATTTTTAAGGTTTTCCTCTTACATGATAAGAGGTGGTGAAGCACCAAAAGTCTTTGGCCAGAGTCTGGTACCACAGAAGTGGGAAAATACAAAGCAGTTGCATTTTGTCATTGCTCTGAATGTGTGGGGGGAATGTCAGTGTGGTTTGGATAAGGCTGTTACAGCACACGCTGCTCTCCTTCCTAGTGACATTTTTTATGTGCTTGTTCTTTTTATTTTATATTTTTATTGCCTGCTAAATGGTTTCTTTTGGCTCTGCTTTGTGTGAACCTCAGTGCAAAGAAAACAGTTCTGTTCAGAGAAGCACCTTGCAAACTGCCCTGAGGAGGAGCGAGCTGGTGCCTCACTAGTGTGTAATCGCTAGCACCATCCTGATCTTGGCTGTGAACCCACCAACAAGGATTTCAACCCTGCCATTGCTGAACATACCCATTTACTTTGTGAAAGGCTGAAAAGCAGAAAGGAGCCCTTATTTGTAACGGTAATAACATAGGGACTTTTTGGCACAAGAAGCAGAACTCCTGAGGTAATAAACTGGAAAACCCATCTGCTGGTCCAAATGCCACACTTGTCTTTTTGGGAACAAAAGTGCTGAAAGACTAATACAGCATAAACTGTCCCTTCCTTCTCTGCCCAACCTGTGTCAGTGAGGCATTCACTCAGAGGTGCCTCTGAAGAGATGGACCTGGACCCCACAAGAATTACCAGCCTGGGTCCAGCCAAGCCCTGTCCTACCTCTGGCAGCTGCTGATGGCAGAGGCACCAGGGACATGGCACACGTGAAGAATAGGATAGCTTGTCCTATCCCCCAGGACAAGCTGCCACCTTCTTGCCTTTCTCTTCCTGCTCTCCTGCTCAACCCACTTTGGATGCATTAGTCATGTACCTTCACTCAGCCTGTAACACAAGTGTAGCTCCCAGCAGTTCAGGAGCAGTGAAAATTAATTAAAATTTCATTAGTTAAAGCAGTCTGAACCACTCAGGTGTAAGTACAGAGCCAAAGTACTTCTCTATTGCCTTTATGAATCATTGTTGTAAGCTCCTGATTGTCTGCACAGACCAGCTAAGACTTTGCCACCCTCTAGGAATACACTCCATATGCTTGGTCTGACAAATTTGGGACTCCTTCCTGTGACAAGAAACCATCCATACTGCATGTTGTGATGGTGCAGGGGTGATTGGGATTCACTAAGACGACATCTCTGGAGAGGAAATAGTATCATTACCTGTTGGGAATTAGCAGAGCAGATAGAGGAAGATTTTAGATTTTTCAGGGTGAAGGTACACTGTCTAGCAAGAGCTCCTGGAAGACTTGCAAAGAGAGCCCTTGCTTTCAAGTGGCAGAAACTGACTGATGACTGTAAACTTGAGGTGACTCAGAAACATGGTATCTGGATTTGTCTCAGAAATATGACTGTGACATTTGAAAGTGTCAAATGGAAATGACAACATTTAACGTGGATTTCCCTTAATCGGAATAGATCATGCATTTCATGCTGGAAATGTTCTGGCTGTTATCTGCTTCTGTGCTATTACATTTTGATGTGCCTCTGGTAATGGCTTTAGTAAAATGTCTGGAATAGAGCCTGTTGAAGAGTTTTCTTAGATTTAGATGCTCAGATACCACAGGATTGACTGTAGCACAGATGAACATCCTTTCATGACAGAAGATTTCTAAAATAAAATGTAAGAATATTAGGGAAGACCCTCATGTACAACAACCTGATTAAAAGTCACAAAAGTAATTTCTGTTCTTTGACTATTTATAACTAGAGGAGTAAAGCTCCTTCTAATCTACATCAGTGAAGCATACAGGATATCCATTCTTGTAGCACTCACATTTGGCTAAAATGAAACAGCTTTGTGACACACAGCTGAAGTTTATGGCATCTTCTTGGATTTCATGGGCAGAGGGAGAACAGGGACTGTCATTTTCTGAACGAGACTGGGAAGGCTGTGCAAGGGGCCTCGCTCCTGCTTGTTGGTTCTGAAAGCTGAGCTGCAGTGAAGAGAGACAAGTATTTGCCAGATACAAAATTACCGGGCTCATTTGTCTTCTACCTTCTACTCCTGTGACATGCTTATTCCTTCCTTCATTTTGGAAAATGACCTTGTGATCCTTGCTTCCAGCATCACACTGTTTGCAGAGCAGCTGCACAGGGAGCAGTGAAAAATCTGCTCCCTGCTATTACAGCATAAAAGCACAGTGAGGGAAGGAAGCACAGGGTGTCCCTGCAGCAGGAGCCAGCTCCTGCTGAAACCTTGCAGCTTGCCACCTAGGAGAGAACTGGACCTTGTCTAGAGGTGATTAATGCCAGCCCTGTGGGTGTGCCTGCCCTGGCTTCATTTTAATAACAAATTGTTAAGGCCTGTGACAGACTATAATTGCACAATGGCTTTTCTGGCCCTCTCCCAGATCTGTGGCTACAGAGGCCAACATCAGAACGTGCTACATACTTTGGGTCAGATCCCCTTTGGTTGCAGTTATGGTTAGTGCAATTGCAGCCATGTACAGTGGATTGCCTGGGAAATGAAAATGGTTGGGTTTATAGCAGAAAGCATGAGAGGAGGAGGCACAGTGCTGTTCTGAGAGTGGTTAAAAGCAGAGGAGACAAGCACAGTTAGCCAGCCTGTTTCAGTGTGGCTGTGAATCCTTACACATGCATAGCAGGGGGTGTTGAAAAATTTAACAGAGTTACTGCTGGGGATTTATCAGCCTACATACTCTGTAAGCACTTACCTCAGTTTAAGTTCAGACACAGATTAATTGAACCAAATAACTTGTTGGCTTTATCTGGAAAAGCATGTTTACATCTTTCCAAGACTCTGAGGTTTCTTTCAACCTTTCATTTCATAAACTGCTTTTGGTTAAGCCAGCCCAGCCAGACAGAGCTCAGTGTTGCCAGCTTTCTGAGGGAACTTTGCAGTGAGACTCGTCATTTGCCTGCTTCTCACATATGGCTTCTTCTGTCACTGTCATTAGTAAGATCTGCACACCTTATGTCATATTCTGACATGAACTGGGGGAGATTGAGGCATTATGTTGGCAGAAAGCAGATCTCAGGCAGAAGAGGAACGGGGCCTTTTAAAAATCCTGGGGTTATTTGCATCTACAATGATGTTTGTAATTATTTCCCTTCCCGTTCACCTGCCAGGTTCTGCTACTGCATCACATGTTGTGTTACTTAGGTTCATGGTGAGGTCCATGAAGAGATGAGAAAAGCATCTCCCTGATGTCCCCATCCTTCTGTCCAGCCTTAGAGTCAAAGAATCATAGAATCACTAAGGCCAAAAAAGGCCTCTGAGATTACCAAATTTAACCATCAACTTAACACCATTGCCATGTTCACAAACAAACCATGTCCTCAAGTGCCACAGCCACATATTTTTTGAATATTTCCAGGAAGGTGACTCCATCACTTCTCTGGGTAGCCTGTTCCAATGTCTGACAACCCTTTCCATGAAGAAATTTTTCCTAATACCTGATCTAAACCTCCTCTGGCACAACTTGAGGCCATTTCATTTCCTTCTGTCACCTGTTAGCTGGGAGAAGAGACTGACATCACCTCACTAGAACCTTTCAGGTACTTGCAGAGAGTGACAAGGTCCCCCCCAAACCTCCTTTTCTCCAGGCTAAATGACCCCAGCTCCCTCAGCTGCTCCTTATGAGACTTGTGCTCCAGACTCTCCCTTGGCTTTGTTGCCCTTCTCTGGACATGGCCTTCCCTTGGCAAGAACTGTGGGGCCAAAGCCCCTCCACAGGTGGCTGAGCAGCAGCCGGAGAAGTCAGCCCTCAGCAGTTAAATGAAAAATGGCAGGTTTTAGCAGATATGGGCCTCAACCTTGATGGCAAACTCTGTGGCACAGGTGCTGTGTTTTTTTCCCTGCTGAAAAAGCACCTAGCACAAGCTGGTCCAGATCAGGATTTCCTGGATGCTAATTTCATACAAATATTAAGCAGTAGTGATATTTGCATGACTGTGTGAGCTAGGAAAAGCAGACATGGGCTTAGATAATGGAGATTTAATATAGCATGTCTCTAGGAGAGGAAGGGAATTAGAAGTCAATAAATAGAGAACAAAAATACAAGAATGAACTGTTCAGCAATGAAAATGTGTATGGCTTGAGTTAAGTTATAGAGCCCTGAGCCTGGGAGAAAAAGTGAGACATCAAAGATTAAGGCTAAGTCTCTTTATTGCTCGTGGCATCTGAAGAACATGTAAGATGATGGATGCATTAATTAGCTCACTGCATCTCAGGAGCTGAAATAGTTGGTAGGTGGGCTGAGCCATAAACTAAAATAATCCCAGCATGTGAGAGAGGATGAACAGGCAGCTTCAAGATTACATAGGAGATGGAAGCAAACAATGTCAACTGTCCAAAAAGAAAACATGGAATAATATCTTCAAAATACATAGCAAAATACTAATCTATCTAATAATACTTGCTCTCTTTGATATTAATTTTATTTTATTGCTATGCTTGTTTAGTAAAAATATATTTAGCCTTCTCTTCATTATCAATAGCATATGTAGCAAGGATGAATATACCAAGTTTAGGGTATGTGGTCAATGCATTCTTAGAAGGAAGTTTTCACTAGTTGTAATTTGTGAAATAGCAAATAAAATATTATTTTAGTAACCCCCCATATCCATTTTTACTCATGTTAACTGCCAGAATGGGTAATTGTGTTTTATGTGAGGCTGATATTGAAACTTAGAGCATCCCTGGAGATCTTTGACAATTGAGGTTTACATGTGTTAGGAAATGGCTCACAATCACATTTAATGTATGCATAAATCATCCTAAAAAGTAAACCAACAGACAGAAATTATTTGGTGTTGGTGAGATTGATTAAATTTCTCATCAAGATAATACAAAAAGAATTTGACAAATAATCCACAGACAGCACAAATGAGCAAACTGTAAGAAATTACTTGATTATGCCACCTTCACACTGAAATCCTAGGAGGATCATACCAAATTAAAAACATCAATTCATATTCAGGTACTAATGCACTGACTTTTCCAGTGGGCTGAAGATTGTCACTACCCACAGACTTCAAAAGGAGTTATGGGTGATCAATTTTGATCTTAAAATAGATGTAGGAAGGTTAAGTACAGTGTGTCTCACACAGGGCATCAGCCATGGTGGGATTTCAGTCCAGGAGAGAGTAAAAAAACTTTTCTGAAGGAGTTTTCTCTTTTGGAAGGTTTATAGGCAGGTGAATGCTGGGGGTGCCTTGTCCTCTCCCTGGGGTTCAGCTCTGTCTGCAGGCAGGGAGGAAGGGGCTTTGGGGCAGCGCTGTGCAGACAGATGTTGAGAATGAGCAGCCTTCTTCCTGCTCTGAGAAGGCAGCTGCCAGCTCCCTCAGCAAACAGACTCAGGCCTGACACTGGAGACTTTTCTATCCAGACCCCCAGGGTAAGACACTTATTGCACAAGGGAATTTTTCCACCCCATTCAAGAGCATGGCCCCACATTGATCCTAGAGCTCAGAAGGCACAAAATCTGGGGCTTCACTTTCCTTTCAACAGTTTGCAGTTTACAGGAGAGCTCCTGATCTGCAGGATGTTCTGTGAAGACTGTCAAAATTAGAACAGCCTCCATGGGAAATCCATGTTCTTGCAGGATAAAGCATCTCAGCATGTAGCTGATATCAAATGGCTCCTATATACAAACGTACATACACGCACACATATGTACAACATCACAAGGAGACATTTCCAACAGCTTTTACTACTGGTTCACCACTCCTTCCAACTAAATCTTTACAGTTCCACCACACTCTTCAGCAAGAATGGAAAATCCAGCAGAAGAACCTCAAAAATGCTACCCAAAATATCCTGACACCTCACTAAATCTCAGCAACAGAGTCATTCAGAGTCACAGTGCCCTGTGATATCCTTATCTGTCACTACCTTCCCCCTCTCCCACAAGGTACTTAACACAAAATCTGGCTGATTTTACTGTAAATGTGCACTAGGGAATCTGCTAAATTTGGCTCTATCAATACTGCACCTACACAACTAGAATAAAGAGCTTCAGTGTTTGAACTCAGCCCTTTCTCAAAACTTAAAGCGCTGTGATGAAACTGAGAGAAAGGGAGGTTACTCAATAATCTTAAGCCCTTGAGAGACAGAAAAATGTACTGAACAGTAGTTCATATTGTTACTAATTTTAGTCTGATTTTCTTTACAGTCAGTTTCCCAGGAAGAGTGACAGAAGTAGCAATGTGGTTTCAGCTGTCTGTTCAGAAACCTGGCAGAGGCAGTGCTTGCTTTGCTACCCTGCTCTCTGCTGGATCCTCAGCAGTGAGGGTGCTGCTTCTCTGCCAGGCTCCTGCTACTGCAGGGAAGGAATCTAAAGCACCTCACTATGGCAGGTGGGCAAAGCACTCTGAGAGGCACAGGGCTCCAAGTAGCTGGGGACACCAGCTTAGTTATCTCCTAGGGTTGCTGGCTATCTTCCTAGTGCTGGAGAGCTGGTCAGCTTTGCCATGGCCATGCCGGGGTTACCCAGGAGGTACAGCCTGCTGAAACCTCACTACAACACCACAGATGAGCTGAAGAGCTGCACAGCTAGCTGGTCATGGGGGAGGCAGGTGGCTGTTTAGTTGAAGGGATCCCACAGCAGGAATGAGAGTTCCTTTTCAAGCAGAAAGACCAGCGGCGTGCAGTGGCAGAAAGCAGCCGGACCTGGCATTCAGCTGGACACATTTTCCATCTCACTGCAAATCACCTGCTCTCGTTCATTGTGTAGTGGTGGACTGGAATGAACAGCTCTGTGTGGGCAGGGGAGAGGCATGAGATGTGTTGTGAAGATTGTAACACAGCTGTCGGGAATCGCTCAGGCACACTGAGCACTACGGGGACATCAGCATGATTTGTACCAAGTCTAATGGAAAAATCAATTAATTCATTCTCAACAAAGAAACAAAGCTGCATTAACAAATCTTGTCTGGTCAGTGCTATTTACATCTTTAATTGGCAGAAAAGGGGAGAGCATCAGAAGACAGAGGTGGCTATAAACTGAGTCCCTGTGAAGGAGGGATTGACCAGGTAAGCATGCACTTAAACCACCACATGTCTTTCAGCAGTCTGCATTTTGTTGAGCATGGAGGGACTGTGTTTAAAGGCTTGGGTGAGTTGAGTGTGTGCTAAGGAGCTTATCTGCTGGAGCAAGTTAGATCAGCCATGAGAAGCCAAATTAAGATGGCTTGCATCTCACCTGCTGCTGCCAGTGACATTGTATCTTCAGCCTGTCTGTGCTTGTGGGGATGGATCTGCTTATGGCTCCCCTCTGGCAGAGAAGAGAGGCTCCTGAGGAGGAGATGTCTGCTGGAAGCCACACAATGGATGTTTAGGGCTATTTGCAGGATGGGGCACGTGTCAGCCTTTTTGTGGCTCTGACCCTTTGACAAGCTTTGCTCCTCAGGAAGGAGTGCCATTCAGCATCACTGAAAATCAGCACTGGCACTTCTAAATTTTAGTAATTAGTCAAATTAATTATTAAAAATAAAGAAAATAACACTAGCAAGGAATCAGCAGGGTTTGCTGATTATTCTCTTTCCATTTGGTTCCTAAATGTTGCTGGGGAGCTGGAAGCCAGTTTCAGGTAACTTACACTAGTCCAGATTCTCATCTTCACCAGAGCTGTGCCAATGTGAGATATTTTTGGTTTGAAAAGAGTGTAAATGAACTGAGAGTTTGGCTCATGGGTGAGGATTGGATAACATGATGACAGAAGGGCTTTACAAACATTTATTATTCAAAATCTCTTCTGCAAATGTGAACACGCCTAGGCAATTATCTTGCTTTAGCTGCAGATGGGCAATTTTGATGCAATTATTATGCACCTTCAGTACTACAAAGCTTTCAGTGCCATTCCTTTTGAAAATGTCTGAATTAAAGGGAATGAAAAAACTAATGAACTATTGCATCTTTTTCCTGTCAGCTGCACAACATCTAGTAGATGCCATCAGCATGCTTCATGTGGAAGAACTGCGTGGTCATGGCTGTTAGCCCAAAGGCTTTTGCAAAAGCTGAGCTTTTTGCTGAAGACAAACCTGTCTGTAGCCTTTGGTAGCTGAGTTGAGGAAGGATAATTTGTTGTTGCACACTCAGATCACAACATGAGATTGATAACGACTTTATTTGTCATCTCTCTCTCAAATATCCCTAATGAGATATTTCTACATGTCCCCCAAACCTGTGGTTATTTATGTTCTGCGCTAGACAAAAGCTTTTTGAGACTCCAGATACCAGCAGCATAGTAGTGGAAAGTGTCTGAAGCCACACTGACAAAGAGAACTGTTTGTTTTTATCACAATTGCTATGGAGGAAACACACTTGTCTCCAGTTTCTCGAAACCACTTGTGTCTGGTTTCTTGCAGCAAACACATCCGGGAAAGCCAGCTGTTTTTTGTTTTGTTTTGTTTTAATCCTTAAAACAAAGCAAAGCTCAAGAAATATAAAGCAGCAGACAAGTTAGTTTGCAACTGGCCAGCCAAAAGTAAAGTCTGCAATTAACTATACATATAACTGGCACAATTTTCAAGAGCAATTTCCTCATTATGACTCCTGTTCACCTGAAAATAAAGCCAATGGACTGCTTACTTTTGAAAAGACTGCAAGAAGATATCTTTAGCAGTTTGGCAAATTTTAGTTGCACATTCATTCTTGTTAAGAAACAAATCCGTTAACACATGAAATAACTCTTGGTGACATGATTATATCTTCCCTAGGTGGTTCTCAGTGACTTACCTGGATCTCTATAACTTGGATGGCTGCTGAGCCAAACCAATCCAAACCTGGTATATCCCATGCTAAAAGCCAGCAGCCAGCCACAGGACCCTATACATGAGCAATGCTAGGAGAAGCAAACTGTCCACAGGAATCACACAGAATTTATTGAGCCACCTTAGCTCACAGAGCAGCTATATGTACTATCACTCATGCAAATGTTACATTTCAGCAGAGCTCATGCACTCTGCTTCCACAACACACAACATCTGGCTCACCATCTCTGATTCCCAAGCATGCACTAACCACTCTTTGAGGTTCTTCTTGTTTTTCCTGACAGCTCACTAGCACACTGAGAGAAATCACCTTCCCTGTTTCAAATACCTCCCTTATTCTGCTTGATGTCACTTGGCTCTTTCCTCACCTTCCTCAATCCATGGTTTAGCTGATCTTTGTCATATTCCCGTACAGTTATCTGTCTTACATGATCAAGAGTGCAACTCTGCTAAAAAATCTGTGTGGAACTTGGTAAGTCAGAAAATTATGGCGCATGATCTGTCTGGAACTACAGAAGAGCATGTCTGGAAAACCTATGAAATCAATAGAGCTCTTTTTTAAATGCTGTAAGTCTTTCAGACAGTTGGCCTTAATTGTTAAAAATTTCATGATTAAGGGCAGGCCTGCATGCATATTAACAGAAAGCAGCTGATCATGTGTCTGTATGTCACTATATCCTCTTCCAACACACTATTTTTCAACACTAAGTTTTTCTATTTCACTTCTCCAGAATCAAAAGACACTTTTAAAAAAGTAATGTGGAGGATAAGGGTGAATTTCAGTCTGGTCAAAACCTGAGTTCCCCTCTGCAAGAAGAAGTACATCTAAATAGTTATTAACTTGATATTTTTAACATTCACTCAGCCAGTCACTTTCTGATAGAAATTAGGAAGAAATTAGTTGCTGTGAGGGTGGTGAGGCACTAGAACAGGGTGTCTGGAGAAGCTGTGATGCTGCATCCCTGGAAGTGCTTAAGGTCAGGTTGGATGGGGCTTTGAGCAATCTAGTCTAGTAGGAGATGTCCCTGCCCATGGCAGGGGAGTTGGAATTGATGATCTTTAAGATCCTGGCCATTCTGTGATGAAATCAGCATTCTGTCATGGGGCTCAGCAGAATTACTCTAGATAAGAGTCAAGTGCTGCCTGTATCCATCACATTTAATATAGAGAACTTCATTAAATACTGAAAATGCTAGGTGAAAATTTATTTGATTATTATAATAAGTTAAGCTATCATTTTAGTGGCTTAATACAATTTCTTTTTAAATTCCAAGGTTAATAAAAAATAAATCGAATGCTCCTTGTTTGAATCAACATATCTTTTCCTGAGGACAGAAAACATTGAAGATGGCTGTGGCAAAAAGGGGCAAACAGAAGCAGAACAGGTACATTCACAGCAATATGTTCTGGTATTTGTAATTTTGGGATATCCTAGAGACAGCACAATAAAAGCTGCAATAAAGCACACCTAAATTTAATAACAGTTACGCCTTCATTCAGTGTCTGCAGACCACTAATCATTAACAAAATTAAAAGGTAGATATGATGTGGTTCTGCACTGAGCAGGCTGGACTAGAGCTGCCTCCCCAGGTCCTCAGCAGGTAGAATTATGCCATGATTCTATGACCTGATGTTCAGAGACCGCGGTGAGATGGTCTAACAAGACCACCACTTTTTAGATGCAAAAAGTATCAGACAACACTACAGAGCTGTGGTTTCATTTTTCTTCCAGTCAGTCTTCAGAGGTACTGAAAGTAGAGGTGAAATTCTTGCTATTTTCTAGTGTCCTATTGAATAGGAGGTTTTCATATTGGAAGAATTACCTTTCTGTACTTAGAAATCCATATGTACTCCAGCTGAAGGTATAATAAGACAGACTAGTGAAGAAAACTGCAGTTCCAGTGCAGAAAAGGCAAGATAAAATTTTCAGTTGGCCTGGCTGGCCTCAATTATAGATACAGTGAAGGGAATTAAGTTAAAAAATGCAGTATTTTGGTGAAACAAAACATTTTTTTCAGATGCAATGCAAGGGCAAATGCCAGATGATGTAGAGGAAAAAGACATAGAGTCCTCCTCTAGGAAATGGACCTGGACTCATACCATCCAAGATGCCTCATCTTAGCAATGTACTACATGAAGGTTAATAATTCTCTGTCGCTGAAGGGGCACTCGGGTGCTTGAAGGGACTTGAGATCTCTGAGGCTTAACTGCTGAAGATGCTGAAAGAGATGGGGGATGCCATCCTTCATTTAAGGCTTCCAGAGGCCCACTCCCCAGTGAGAATCTGAATGTTTCACTCAGGCAGTGGAAGGTTTTTGAAGATATGAAGGGAACATTGCAGCAGTCTCTAACTGCTTGTGAAACGAACTGCTTCAGTAAATGAGTAAACATCTCCAAAGAGAAGGGACACAATTTATAAATTAACAAACCAAAAGCAACCAACACCAGCTCTAGGTGAGGAGGAGCTCAGTCAGATATGAGGAACCCAAGCAAAAGCCATAGGAGACTTAGTGTAGGCTTGCTCAGCCAAGAGACCCAAATGATATGGCAATGACCATTAAGCCATAAAGTAAATGAGGTTCTTTCCTCTAAACTCACTGAGCTGTAGCCCTGACCCCAAGGACTAGCAAACCAACAGGAGGGTTTTTTCCTTTTCTACAGCCAGGATGAAGAGAAGCAGTCTTCACTAATTGTCACCCAAAGCAGGTGAACAAAGTAACAAAACCATACATTGTTTGCCTTCCCCATTTTTGAATCAGATTCTCTGGCAAAAAGCTACTATTAGGAAAGGTATTTTAGCATTGGAAAACACAAAATGGTTGTACATGAGTGTGTGAACACATACATGAACCTGTCTGCCCATACCTTAACATTATTTCACTCTAAAAGCCCTTATGGATGTTCACAGACAACACTGTGTAGCTGTAGGATTTTTCAGTTTATGATGCCCTGTTCATATACTGCTGTTGCTGCCAACCTCCACCTTTGGCTATTTGTCCCCTTTTACCTCTTACAGCTTTGTCTAGCAAGTAAGGGTGGCCAGCTCCTGGAGACCTGGACTGAACAGGATCCTCAGCGAGGTACGTGTGCATTTATATGAGGCTGCCTTTCCATACAAACACAAACAATCCTGGGAAATCTGGACACAGTCCATAACCACTAGGCAGCTGGACAAATAGGTTTTTTCCACTTCTGTAGTACTTTCAGCCTCCAACACTTCTCACTGTATCATCTGTCTTTATTGAGAGCTGTTAATTATAGCTACAAAGTCTGCTGCACTTTCCTTTTTTAAAGCAGCTTTAAAGGTAGATGCCTTCAATGTATTTTGTCACAGATCTGGGCTGGAAAAAACAAAAGCAGAATTCCTTATCACTCCTTCCTGGGTTTTGTTGTTATTTTTGTTGCTGCTGTAAACATCACGGAGAATCTATCTAGGACAGTCCCCATTTAATGAGTTTGTGCACTGGGGGTCAAGGTACTTGGTGTGGTGACCAAGGTAAAAAACATTCTGCAAAAAGGCCACCTGTGAAACCTTCTTCCATGCTATGATGATTGGAAAAACAGCAAATCCATGCTCACCTCAGCTTTCTGCTTCTTCCTCTATGCAGTAAACACGATCACACACTCTTTTCCCAGCTCTTTTTTCCTTTGCCAGCCATAAAATACAGCTGCTTTTCTGTTTGTGTGTGCAGGTCATGCCTGGAAGCAGGAAAGGGAGGAGGTGACCTGAGGTCCCTTCAGCCTGGCTTGCTTTTGTCCCATGGTCTCAGAGAGTGCAGAGAGGTCAGATCATCTTGGGTGGGACCTGCAGAGGCAGATTTGCTCTTGAGGTCTCCAGAGAAAAGCCCTAGCAGTGTGGGAGCTCTGCAGCCTGCTAAACTAACCAGAAGCAGTGTTAATGAAATGCAGTTAAACTACTGACCAGGGAGAGACCCTTCAGTGCTGCAAGACACAACATTTTTTTCCCAAGCAAAAGCCATTACATAAATACATTGTTTCACAGCACATGCCCTGCCTGCAGGTAACAAGAACAATTACTTCTTCTTCTAGTCCTTGCTTCAAACACTGTTACCTCATAGGAGGCAGATAATATGATTATTTTGAAGCATCTGTTCAAGCCACAGCAGAGGAGACAAAAGTAATGGAACAACAGGACAAAATTACAGGACATTACTTAATTCAATCATCCTTGGAATGATTTTGCAAACCAGGCTCAAGATTAAAGAATGTAGGTCTCTCCTGATCAGGCACTAGCCAATTTTTATTCTCAATTAGCACTTCACTGAAGTCCCCCAGAAGAGGTGATTCTCAACAGATGAAGGCTCTTCAGATTAAGGGAAAGCTTTTCACAGGACATGAATGTTAAACTCTTTTCAGAACATCACAGTCTGAAAAACAAATGCAAAGTCCAAGTATAATCTGTGAGGTTAAATTAGAAAGGACTGGTGTCCTAAAGAAGGACCCATGACCATTTTCTCACAAAAGCTAAAACAAGAGTTCTCAGAGACAGTCTTAGCTTCCTGAGTAGAAGGAATTAGCAAATTAGACAAACAGAATTTAAAAAGAAATCTCTCAAAGGCATTTCCATGAGGTTTAGAAAGGGAGGTAAGCATATAAATGCCACCTGATGTTCCTGATGCCACCATGCAGGCTTACCATTGTGAGGGCTCCCTCCAGAGAAGATAGGACTGGGCCATTAATTTCGTGGCTTTCTGCCAGCCACTCACACCAAGAGTCTGATGCAGGTACCAAGCTGCATACCATGTATTTGAAGGAGAGAAAAACAATAACCTTCACCATGGTCAAGGAGCAGTTTTTTAGGCTTTTCAATGGAAGACATCGAAAGGAGCAATATCTCAATTCTAGTTAGGTGCTAAATCTGGGAGGGTGGAGGGCTCCCACTAGCAGCCAGTTTGACCACAGCCTTTTCTCTTTCTCCTCACCCTTTCCTGCTGTCTACCTTACATGACTCTCATTTGTGTTTCTGCTCTAGGTTTTGCTCTCCCTCTGAATTCTGTGGGGAAACCAGACATTCAGCTCCAAGCTGGCAGTGCTGGAACATGCAGTGTGACACTGAGAAGCCAGCTGTGGCATCTCTCCTCCCCAGTCCAACCCCTGCTACTGTCTTCAGAAGAGACTGATGTGAACAGGAGGCTACTCTAGAAAAACTCAGGAGCTGTTATTTTCTCAGGAACAGGCAGCCTGTAGAGCGTATTTTCGAGAGCTGGCTAAGAAAATTTTGTTTCAGGAGGCATAAGGACCAAGAGACCATGACTTTAATCACCTAAGGAAACAAGTCACTCCAAAGCTGAAACCATGGCTGGTGCAATCATCTGGCCATAGCACAGCACAGCTGTATTATGTCAAGGCAGCAGCAAGAAGCCACCTCCAGAACCCCTGTGGGTGACAGCACACCAATCCCACCTCCCAGAGGGACACACTTTCCTCCTCAAAAGGCAGGAAACAGCAGCTACTGCAGGTTTCATCAGGAAGTGGTAACTACTTTACTGAGAAACAGAAGTTAACAACAGCATCACCCTGAGCTCTGTGGCTTGGGCTCCAGCTGAGCTAAGCCCAAATGGATGCTCCATGACCAAGCTTGATGCCACATGGACAGCACGTTGGACACTGGACACATGCCCACCAGCACTGCCACCACCACAAACACCATGCTGTTCCAGCAGAAGGCTTCACTACTACTGCTACTGGCTGTTTGTACAACTTGGCCTTGTCTTCAGCTAGGACCTCTGTCAGAAAAGTGCATATTCACTACAAACAGTCAGAGAAGTGATACAGTGGTCCATCAATAACACAACACCTTCTGCAGCTCATATCTGCAGGAGAGTTAAAGACGAATACAAGTACCATAAACCTCTTGTACAACATCCACATCTTCTTTTGATTAATTGTTTTCATACCAAGCACAAAGGTGACAGAAGAATGTAGAGATCAAGCTGATCTCTTGCTGTAGACATCAAACTGATTTAATCTGAAGTTCCTCCTAAGTGGTCTCTGTCAAACTCAGGTAAGAATCAGATCCTTTATCTTTTAATTTCAATGGTTTATTTGTTTTTTTGGTTGTTTTTTATTATTATTTTTATTTTCCCCAAGAAGCTAATGTGAACTTGAAACATAAAGTGATTTTATTTTGAGGAGCACAAAGTAAATAGGTATTATTTTAAGGATAATGTTCTGAATTAGACAAATAGAGTTTATAAGCTGAAGTTTTTTGAAAGAGAACATGCTTCATTGGGTGACATTTGCTAAAAACACTTGCATTTGTCATGTCTTGATGCCTCTGCAGCTTATTTATGACTCTCTTAATGCTGTCTGCTCTGGTGGCGAAGCTCCCATCTAAGTAGTAATATAAATCAGCAGGATGCCAAAAGTTAACCACACTGCAACATTTTAACGTTGCTGGGTAAGAGACACTCACGAACACAAACCACTGAAAAATCGATAGTAAAACAGCATCCAGTCATGCCAAATGGCTCTGACCTTCTTTCCCCTTAGAGCTTCATCATGTCCAGGGGCTTGGTTAGCAGTGGGGTTCTCTGCCTGCTGCAGAAAAGGAGAGGAGTATCCCACGGTGCAGTGAATTGCATCTCATATGAGTCACGTTCAAACTAATGGACTCAACTCCTCGTACTACTGGGGGTGATGGCAAGTGTCTCATCTTTTCCATCGCAGCAGAAATACCTGTGAAACACATTTAGAAACTGGCCCACATTCTCCTGGACCTCAAGTGAAGCTATGGCACTGAAACTGTGTAGCTCCTGAAGAACCAAATCTCGATTCTGAGCGCATTTTGTGAAGTCAATATATGAGAGTAAGTGAAATCTCCTGTGCTAGTCCTCTACCATTGTTGTGCCAGTATTTTGATTTAGTTTCAAAGACATAACAATATTTCAGTGTTACCTGTAACCTTTTCTGTATTTTCAAAGAAAAATCTTCAAATTCTGGAAGATTAGTTGTCACTGTTATCGTAACAAATGACACAGACTCCAAAGGCTGGGTTTGCAGAAATTCTACCTTTACTACAAATTCTTCTCCTTTTATACACTGTTCTGATCCAGCTGGACTGGATTGGTCAATTAATCAATACATTTCACCTGGTTGGCCAGCCAGCTCAACACCTTTCTTGTAAACAATCTTAGGGAGAACAAAAAAAACCAGAGAATAGGAAAAACAGCATCTGCAGGTTATTTGTAATAACAAGTTATCATTGTTTGGGTTAAGACTGCTTAGAGTCTCACAAGCTGATCCTGGGAAAACTTAAGTTTTCTCACTCTCTGACCAGGCTGTGGAAACCACAATTAGTGGCAGATAATTTGGGGGCAATACAGAGACAAAACTCTGAATCAGTGAAAAAGAACATTCTAAAACATGTTCAAATATGGTTGCAGATTGGTGCAGAGGCTGCACTGTGATGATTCTTTCATTCACCCAACACATCAGGTGCATTCAAGGTTTCAGAAGAGATTTAGTTCTAGCTTCTGGTGTTTTCTTTAGTCCTAAATCTTTATGAAATAAAAATCAAGATCTAAATTACAAATAAATAAATAAATAATCCTGCAAAGCACTCTTGAAAGTCCTTCACTTTCCTTCTCAAAAAAGTCATTAGATAAGACTATACCATCAAAATAAACAAGCTGAGGTATTTTTCTAAAATGTGAACAAACCCCTCTATTATTCCTCCCAGCTGGAACACAGAGGGAGAATCTTTAGAAATGGTGTGTTTTCTGCCTAGAGATAATAAAGCTAAGCAATATTTTGCAGAGATTTTAATTTAATCTTTCATGTAGCCAGAGAGTTTTAAGCCCTAGTGCTTTTAATTTATGTTACCTCATAAATTAATAATGTAGGTATGATGGAGGATAGCTCATCAGATTAAATGTGTCATTTTATAAAGCAGTTTGGAAGCACAAAGTATGAAGTACTCTCAAATGATGCATTAGGTGCACAAATCATTACATGTGTTATTTCTGGAGTGGACAATGGTTGAAATGAATAATAATTTAGTTACAGTAATTTTATTTTAAGCTAGTGAGCACTTGCACAAGAAGTAGGAGAGTGATGCTGGCACGCTCTTCCATGTCCTTCCAGAGCTCTCCGTATCACTTCCATGCACACAGTCCTGCACCACAACATCCTTGGTAGCAACCATGGGAGAAGTTCTCCCTGAGCAGTTTACATTTGGCACAACCCTGGCAGCATTTGATGGAGCTGTTCAGGGAGATTAGAGCACTTGGAAGTGAATGCAGGAGTTCTGGTTTGCTACGAAGAGTGACTCTTTCCCCATGGTGTGGACACGATGGTAGTTTACTTCAGCTAAAACAGCAAGTTCCTTACCATGCAAAATGGTTCAATCATTACGTCCTCAATACTTCACATTGTGGCCTAATACTCAAAATCTGATAAAGAAACTGAATAAACCTGCTCTTACGTTCAATGTGTCACTACAAAATTTTGCTGACAAATTTACTACTAATATACATGCTATAAAAAGGGAAAAAAATCTGTTTTTTTGTCATAAAACAGCTAAAAACTGCTTTATGTCCATGACAGGCATATTCTTCTTGTGAGACTACCAAACATAAAAATCAATGTATTTACAGCATAGCATACATACTGGTACAATACAACAGGAATTTAAAAACTGTAATAAACCATATAATGTGTGCAGGAGGGACTATACATCTATTCACTGTTGCTACATTTTATGATCCCCCTTTTGTGTATTTTTCCTGGTGGCTGCTGGATTTTACATGCCCTCTGCCTGTACGGGCAGGTACCCAAAGCACACGTGCTGGCTCCGGTGCCCCCAGGCAGGGCGGAGTGAAAGCCCTGCCTGTGCCAGGGGGAGGGGGGGCTGAGCAGCCCAGTCCTGCTGAGGTGGATGGGCGGGTGCCCTGGGGAAGCTTTGCTGCCAAAAAGCATTAGGTGCCTGTGGATTTTAGCAGCCTGTGTAAGCAAGATCTGAGAAGCCCATCCTTTTCTACTTCACTGCTAAGGTGACTTAGACATCGTATTTCCACCTTCTCCCACTATTGCCTTTTAATTTATCTTGTTCCAAATTCCTACCAGAGAGCTCAGATAAGATGTAAAATATAGATGAAAGTGAAGGATAAAAGAAGTAGAAAGTGATTATGCCAGTTTCTTTACAGTTCTAGGTTAGGATTGTCTTCTTTTAACTACTCAGAAGTCTGTGAAGTATCTCCCTGACGTGTCCAACCATGACTGGACTGCAAGCTTTCCTGAAGCTGGTGATGCCTCATATGGAGCTGCAAAGTCCCTGTCTATTTCTCTACATATTTGCACACATATTTAACATGGAAAAAAAAGGAATAATTAGGAGGGGAGACTGGACTGTAACGCTCAGGTTTACAGACATATACACATGTGACAGCTCAGCTGTAACGGAGCAAGCAGACAAACAGTAAATGATTTCACACTTACTCTTGGTGCAGCACCACCAAAAGGCCTCAGCGTAAGACAGGGGGCATGCTGAGGCAGAATTCTGTAAACACATGGTAAGGGGGAGTCCTCTCTCCTCCCTAAAGGACTGGCTCCTCCAAAAGAACAGGGAGTACAAGGAAATCAGAGGTCTGCAGTCACTTGCTCCAAACCACAAATCTGCAGCAAAGCTGGGAGCCACAGCCACATCTGCAAAGGCACACATCTTCCCTGACACCCAGAAAAGCCCCTCTAAGTTAACCCTATTCAGTCTGCTTGTCAGACACACAAACACACACTCTTTATGAAGCCTGGGCAAGCCTACTGCTAACGATGTCCCCCTGCATCCCGAACAGGCTGCAGGGCTTGCACCTGCTCTTCGATTCAGCCCTCATTTAATTAATGAAAGACATGAAACTACCAACTGTATCAATTTACTGCAGCAATGAGTACAATGCTCAGGGTTTTTAACCCCAGGGATCTGGCAAACCACAACCGCTCACCCCAGAATTCAGCAGTATTTAAAACATTATCTGAGAGCAGCTGGGAAGAAAAATACTTAAAACCAAAGAAACAAAAAAGGTATTTGCTTTTAGGCTAGCATTTGGTGCTGATTTTAGATTAAGCTGTAGCTTTCTGTAACCTCCATACTCCTCTTATCTTTGAAGCAACCACATTTGCTGTAAACAAATACAACCTGAAGACTGAAGCTCAGGAAACATGGCACTTAGGAAAATGCCTTTAGAACTGCTGGATCCTGCTCTAGAACCTGCAGTGAATGGTCATATCCATTATCTGCAGCCACCACATTATTTAAAATATGAAGAAAGTGTAATGATGGCTAAGCAGTAAAATTTCCTAACCCTAGTCATCTGAGGTAGAGAATTTCCTTAGTAATGTTAGATTTTTCTTGTAGTAAGTTTCCACCTTGCTGCTGCGCAGCTGGGAGCTGAGAAATGTGTACTTCTTACTGTTTACTTTTCTGAGCTACTTCATTAAAAGTCTATGAGCCCCACTGTGTAACAGAAGGGGAAAAGGTTGTTCACATCCTTCCACGTATCAGGGAAGTTCTCTGACATGGGACATCTTGATGGCTGAGTCATCCCATCTGTCCCAGACACCTCTCAGGCCAAAATGAGCAGAGCAGAGCTGAGGGAGTGCTCTGTGAGAGGCAGTCCTTCCAGCAGACAGAGCATCCTCAGCCTCTCACAGAGGACGGGCACTCGAGGCTTTCCATGAGCGACTTGGGCTTTGTGGGTTTGGCTTGCTACAGAGACAAGGTGTGCTGAAGACAAAGTGCTGCCTTTGGTTATGACTGTGCTTCCTCCCGGAAATAAACATAACAGCTCAACTTTAACTGGGATCAGAGCTTGGCCTTTGATGTCAAGGGCGCAGCGCCAGGAAAATACTGCACTACTTTTTACTCGGCTATTCAAGGCTCTGCTCTAGTCCCGAGCATGGAAAGGAAAAGCTTACTTAGCTTACTCAGGGACTGACAAAGAAGTCAGCCATAGGTAGGGGAAAGAAATATTGATTAAAAAACCCCCATGTTTGCAGAAAACTCTGGATAAATAATTGCAGAAAACGCAGAGTTTCATTACATGACTTGCATGTGTTGGAAACAAATCTGGATGTCTTACTGCTGGAGTGAAATTGTATTAGTAATAATAATAGCACCTCGCATAGGATACACAATGAACTCAGACCATCCTTCAACAAACCTGGAGAGGAAAGCAAACACAAGTTTGATGTAACTGACTGATTTGAGCAAAACATCTGTGAAATGTAGAGCAGCATGCAAGAGCGACGGGATTAAAAACAAAAGCTCCCCTACCTGTATCTTTGCTTTGGAGACTGCTTTTCAGCTGACTTAAAAACATGTCCAAGATAATACAAAGGAAAGAATAAAAAGTTCCAGTTTGTTGCAAACCACGTTAGAGTGAAGGGTGCATCGAATTTCTTAAAGGTCAGTTTTGCTAGCTGGGTTGAACCCGACCAAGAGGAGCAGACACCCAGGACCACGGCCACACCCCAGAAAATCTTCTTGAGTTGCGTCACGGAACATTTCCAGCAGCAGCGGTTCGCCCTTCCACTGCCTTCCGCCCCAGCTTGCATCTGCGCTTCGGCTGGGGCCGGAGACTCCCGGGAGCGCTCATCCCCTGCGGAGAAGAAAACACGTGGCTTACTAAGGAAATCCATCCTGCATTTTAGTTTTCCAATCTTAGGCCTGTCTGAAGTCACGTGGAGCTTTACGAGCAAAGGAACCCACTGGATCTTGCCACAAAATGTCCTTTGTTTTTAGATCATTGCACAGCCTCTGGTTGAACTGAGGCATAATTAGAATGCAAACAACAATTATCACCTCTAGATTTAGAAGCAGTTGGGTAAAATGGAAGTGAAAATTACATGTTGCTTTGATGTACATAGAAAGGCTTAACACACCACTTAAACTCATGCTGTTAGGATGTGTAAATGAATGAAAAATGTGGTATTGAGTTTGATAAAGCAGCAAAGGGAATTACAATAGCACTTGAAATTGTTATTGTCTCGGAAAATGCAGAAATGGCCAGTTTATGAAATATGGTGTTTCTTAAAAGAGAAGGAAGGCAACATATGTAATCTTGAAGTTAAACAAAATCACACCAACATAAATAGTGTGATTAATACTGAATTGGATCACCAGGCATTTCAGTGATCCCTGGAAAAACAGGTCTGCTGTGGCTGTAGCCAGATGGCAAAAACTAGATCAAACCACATGCTGCCCTGAAGCCTAACTTTTTTTACTTTGAGTCCTGCAAAAACTAAGACTGGACTGGAGCTTTGCCCCATTATAACTAAGCCTAGCATGCTGCTGGAAATTTTTCACCTAAAAACCTTGCCCCTTCAACCCTCAAACATGAATTGTTGTAGCCCTGCTATCCTACAGCTGTCAGTCGGTCGTGTGTCCAGCTTATGAAAGAATGAGTAAGGAAAGGTTAGCTGGTTGGGTTCTCAGAGAGATCAAAATGTGCTGGCAGACCTCAGCAGCAGGCCACTGCCTTCATGGCTTTCTACCTGCCTTTCTTAAATTCACCCCATTCAACATCTGCTGAAGCTGTCAGTCACCCACACGCAACACCCAGCAGTGATTTCTCTACGAGGCTGACTGCAGTTTAGTTGATCCATTCACCTAAAGCAGGAAGTAACAGTAGTTCACATTGAAATCCAGGAATCTACAACTTCAAAACTGTCCAGAATTTACTGCGTCCATTGAAAGGTGGAAACATGTAAGTAAAGCCAGGACAATGAGAGACTGTATCATTGCCAAACATTTATAAATATTCAAGGCAGACTAAGAGAGGTCCACATTAAAAAAACCCCTTTCGTTATCCTGGTGTGAATTAATATGTGGAATGGAAAATCTCTTAGTTCAAGCTAACTTAAATTTGTATTTATATGACCTAATACATTATGAAAGAAAATGTTATTTTCTGTGGAAAGAACTATTTAGTTTTTTCCTTACAGATAAGAAATGCATGATCTGAGCTAAAACTACCATTAGGTTGCCTGGTAAAGCTGCATTGTATAAGAAGGATTGTGGCCTCTGTTTGATGGTCTGATATCTAAAAAGAATGTACAGCAGCAGAGACATAAACATCTAGCCTTTTTGTGTGGCTTCCAGAGAGATAAGGATGTTTCTGATCTCTCCCCTTATTTCAGTTTCAATAGAAGATTGTGTGGGTAGCCTCCCACATAACAAGAGATCCACCAGCAAACCAACGAATTGTCCAAAGTTAATGTGACCTTGAATTAAACACATAATGGAAAGGTTACAAGCCACCTGCCAGATGTTTGAATTGAAAAACAGACTGCCCGTGAATGCTCAACTCACTCAAAATAATTCTAAAGCATTTTCTTAGTAATATACTGCTTGTAACTAATGCTTCTTGCCTCACTTGCTGCACAGACCAGTGTCATGGTTCAGTTTACACTAAACAAGGTCACACTAATTTCTTTTAACTTCACCATGTCATGGGCAGTTGGCAGTGCTCTCTTTGCTGTCCACCACACAAGTCCTAGAATGATTACCAAATTTTTCCTTTCCACTCGAGATTTTCTTCTGGGCATTGTCACTGCAACGCCAAACACTTCACACACCCTAACAAACTCCAGCATCCTTCTTCCCTTGGACCACTGGGTTTCTGTGCACAGAAAAAACAAATTCAGGAAGCCAGCATGCCAAATGAGAGCTTAAGAGGAATTTGTGCCTCTGTGTCAATGCAACTTCACTCAGAGTTACGTTTTTGAAACTGCTTGGAGAGATAGGCAAAAATGGTCCTCCTTCTTGAGACAGCCATTGGGTATCTTTCTGCAGTTACTCCCCAGGGAAACAGGAAACCAGGATTTAAACCACTCCTGCTGAAGATATTTAACATTAGGGAACGTGCCTAAAGCCATGAGGATATATGAGATTTTAAGGTGAGTAGGTGCTCTGAATCACAACACTGAAGCTGTGTTATTTTTTCCAAAATGAGAATCAATCACAACTGTCTGATGCACCAGACACCCAACATCTGGTAACATAGTGTTGATAGACAGCTCACCACAGACACTGTGGTGAAGATCTTCCCCCCATGAAGGGCTGAAGCCACCTCAGGTCCCAGGTCCCCACTGTACTGTGCATGTACACAAGAGTCAGCAGTTCATCTGGACAGCTTGCATGAGTATCACTGCCTTCTACTTGGTTCCACAGCAATTGCTCCCTAAAGCTGAATTTACTGATATTTTCACTGCTACACAGTCAAAATACTTGTCCAGGTATATTTAATTTTGTGTTAAACACACCAACAGAAACATTTTTTTTCAGCAATGGACAATACTGCATGTATAACTTCTAAAATGAACTTGCACCTGAAAGGTTAACTTTCTAGGGATGTTCATTCTTTTGATGCATTTACAGACTGGAGGGACTAAAAATTTACTCCAGGCACAATGGATTTCATAACAATAGGGGTAAAAATCACTGTCTGATGATTAACAGTTACAAGCTGAAATTTGTAATATCTGTCAGTGAAACTTTGTTGTGTCCTCATGGTTGCTTGTGCTGCTGGAGAGTTAGATGTCAGATGGGCACAGACTTTTCCAGTGGATGCACCACTGACCTGGAGGATATCTGTGACATAATCTGCCCCTCAAAAACCAGATTTTCTTTGGAGAAGGTCGACCCTGCAGATGATACACACTCATGTGGTCTCACCCACTCATTTACTGTGGAGGGCACTTGCCTGCCAGCTGGCAAACACAAAATCCAGAGCTGTAGTTTGCCTTGTCTAGTCCCTGTGTCTCTCTTGGGGACATTTTCCTCACTCAAACCACAGGTGCACAGATGGGGTGGCACTAAACCCACACATGGCTGAAAAGCTTCTCTGTCTCTCTAACACTGCACAAGAGTCAGCTGGCAACAGAATGCACATGAATTTAAAGATGGCAAAATGTCTTTTTAGAATCAATGAGGCAGAACATTGAAGAATTTTAGTTCTGCAGACTTTTAATGGGTTTCTTCCATTGCTTCCTGCAGCAAACTGCTCTGTATGCTACTGTATCCCCCAGAACAAATTAAGATACTGAGATAGAGGAAAAATGCCTATCTTGCTTTTACTAATTTTGGTTTCTCATTGTCCCTTTTGCTCATGCATTTTCCTTTTCCATAAATTCCAAATGGAACCAATCCTCCTCCCTCCCTTTCAATCCAACCTCTGTCCCATGGCATTCAGAAACGAAGGAAGGAAATATCTCCAAAGCTACTGCCAATGCCATTAGCTTCAGAAAACAACAGCTGTCCTGTTCCTTCTATTCTGGCTAAGACCCTCCCCAGGTGACTTTTGATTCCTGTAGCAAGGGGCATCTATACCCAAGCTATTTACTCCACAGACCCATGAAGCAAAGGAGGCATGGGAAAGCACTACACCTTTAAACCACTAAAGGTAACACCTTTTAATAGGCTGTTCAGGCCTCTTCTAAAGTCTGTACAAGAGTCTTAAGACTCCTGTGCACAGCTAGACAGCTATGGGCTTACTGTAGGACCACACTGTACCTAAATGTGTGTATTAAAAATATGATACTGATAAAAACCAAGGGTGGCATTAATCTTCTTAGTTTGAGACATCTGCCGTGCCGACTTGTGTATCTGAGACAGTGATTTACACTTTCTGCATAGTTAGTAGACAGAAAAAAGACATTTCCATAGCACGATTTATCTCCTCCTAAAGTAGATGATTAAAACAAGCCAGATGAATCACTCCCCCTGAGTGCTTGTTTCTCTCCACCAGCTCTAAACAGTCTGGGGCGACAAGCTGGAAGTAGGTGTCTGTGGTGTGGGTGTCTGAAGCTGGGTGAGATGAGTCCCAGCTCTCCAGCACTGCTGTCAGGAACAGAGGGTAAAGCCACCACAGACAGCGCTGGTGGACTCAGAGCTGTGCAGTGCCACATGAACACATTTAGCTGTCATCGATGACCTGCTTTAGCTGCTGTCACTTAGTCAGCAGCTCAGGGAAGGAAGCATTACACAAGTGCTGGGTGCCCTTTCCAACCCTTCAGAGTGAGAAAGTGACCCTTACAGAGTAAGGTCCTGCCCACTAGGGACCAAAACATGCACCTAATGATAATGCACAACTCTTCCAGGTTCTCCAGGCTAGGAATGTGCTTCAAAGTAAGCATATTCTTAAACAGTTCTTTAAATCAGGCTTTTGGAAATAAAGTTCTGGTAAAAAGAACAACCCTCACAGCTCTCCCTGACAATTACAAATGAGACATCCTGAAGGCATTTCTATTTTGCCAGCCTGTCAAATATTTTGTAACTGCTTGTGCATTGCACAGAACAAGTCCGTAGAGGTTGCAAAAATATACACTGATCATAAAGAGGGGAGAAGGAGCTGAAGGAAGTCCTGAAAGACAGTGTCTGATCCTCAGCATGGTTAGAGCTCTATAAATCTGCAACATGCAGAGGGATCAGTGCCAGATACTACCAAGGCATAGTCTCACAGCCTTGAATTCTGTGCCACTTCTTCACCCAGTATTTACTACATGGAGAGACCAGTGGGAGACAATTAGTTCCAACATACTTGAGAATACACTCAATGGCTTCTGATGGTGGTCCTCTGGATACCTAATATTATTTGCCTCAGTAAGCAGACTCACAAACTCCTGAAATTTTGTTTTTATCATGTTCCTGCCTACCACAGTTTTTACTTCGTTCCCACCCCACTAACTATGCATTATTTAGGTGTTGAACTAAGCTGTTAAAAGATTTTTGAACTAAGTTGTTAAAAACCAGCTGAGGCATCATCCTGTGAAGAGAAGATGAAATACCAAATTCATGAAGTGATTTACATCTCTAATTACCACTGTAGCTGTCTAAACCCGAAATGTTGATATTTGTTCAGATCTGTTGCCCAGGCACTTTCTTCACAGTCAGACAGGTTAAAGAGTGAGGTCTCAGGGGCTCACTTGTTGCCTGGCAGATCACCCAGTACCTCGTGCAGCTTTCCTGTGCCATTGTCAGTGATGGCCTCTCCTTTCACAGGTCATCCTGGTGTCTGGTTTTGAGAAACTGTTAATATTTCATTTTGGAAGCCAGTTATCTCTGTGTATCAACCTTCCTGCACAGCTGTAATGCGAGCACACACAGACCAACTTTTGCATCAAGGGACATTTCCTCATTTTCCACATTAGCTCTAGCTTTGCCAAAGCTGCTTGTAGCAGCTGTAACCTCCTCACAATCCCACTAGAGCTCATCAGATGCCAAAGAATCTCTTCCTGGGCATGCCAAAGGACCATGACTCCTAACACCCATGTGCCTTTCTTACACCCACACTCAGGATTCAAAGACACATTTGAGAGTTCACATCTCTCATTTTAGGACTAATCTCTAAGAAATATTTCCATTCTATATTTGAAGTAGTCACTGAACAAGGCTAGGGCCTCACTTTTTCTCCTCTGGGCAAATGACCTCCTGAATTTATGCTTTGCTAATAAGTAAGGATGTTTTCTATTCTGAGCCAACCAGTTTTGCTGCTGTCTGGGTTCCCCTGGCCTTGCAGGGCCCATGGACACTGTCTTTGGCTGATGGATTTCCTCCTCCTGGCAGAGGGGTGGAAGGCTGCTCTATGCACTGAGCTACTGAAGAGGGGCACACACTCCACCTCCAGTTTTTGAAGCAAAGATTTCAGCCACTTAGCTGCCAACTCAGCTTTGAAACAGAGTGGTAAGTGCTAAAGAGAGCGAGCAATAGTTAGGATGGACATCTCAGACAGCATAAAGGACAGCATTATGTACTGGGCAAAGTGGATGATTCATCCTGCAGCCTCACCAGTGTTCTCTGACAGTGGTCAACAGGCACATCGATAAAGGAGATGCAGCTACCCTTTCCAGGTTTTGAAGAGGATTCCAAAAAAAAATCCCACTCCAAAGAGCCTTACAGAAAACAGGCAGACAGGGAAAGTGCTGGAATGGATAAAAGCCTCAATACAGGATAGGAAAGCAATGAGGAGTATACACAGCCAAAGCTCTGCAGAGGTTTGTGGTGGGAACTGCACCCTTCACCATTAATCACAGTTCCTCACCAAGGGAGTGAGCCACAAGGTGACAAAGTTTCCTAACGATGTGAAGTTAGGCAGTCAGCAAGGGCAGTGGCCAGCTGCAGGGGATGAGAGACTTTGTGACTGGGTCATACATCAGCAGATGGAGAATTGTGCTGATAAAGAGCTGCAGATGGGAGTAACAAACCCACACGCCGCACTCTCGGTGATGGGCTCTGGCCGTCAGAGATTATGAGCTCTTCACAGGATGCTCCACAGAAAAGGGCAACTCACTGTTCAAGAGCAGCGAAAAAAGCAAAATAACTGCCAAAAATCACTAGGAACAAAGCAGAAAAAATATTATTCGACATCCAGGCAAGCTGCAGCTCTCAGCACACCCACACTGTGAGAGATGAATGGCTAGAAAATACATGTTCCTGTTCAATTCCACCAAGCTGCAGGCAGGACCTGATGGACTCTTGGTCAGGCCATATGGCAGCTGCGTGTGATTTTTGAGGAAGCCGCTCCTGGATTCCTACAGGAAAGCTGTGAGTCCCTGTGGGTGGCTGGTGAGTGGGACTGTAACACACCACTGGGTTTGCTCACAGTTCCCCAGTTTTCCAACCAAAAATGGTTGGGGCTGAAGGTCTAAAAGATCAGTACTCTTATTTTTTATTGAATATTGATTAATGTGTCACAACGGAAAAACGACAAAACCCCATAAAACATTATTAAATCAGTTTTTAAATTAGTATATTTGGCCAACACAGCATTGCACTGGATTTTTAAAATGGATTTTTAAAATGGATTTTTAGATGCTATTTGAGAAAAGTTTAAAGTGCTTTCTTTAAATACTTTGCTCTTACAGTATGAGATAAAAATATTTTTACTTAATTTGATCATGAAATAGAATTACTAAATTAAGAATAAATTAATATGGAAAATAGCTTTAAAGTACACAATAGAATTATTTTAAGGGACAAACTCAGGGTATTAACCTATTAGGTCATAAGGTTTGAGTTTGCTTGAGGCTGCAGAATAAGGGATGCAGATATATGAAAATAGGGAAAATTGCATGAACAAAAAGTCAAACCAAAAAAAAAGCATTCTGAGTTCAGGCCCTCTTCTGCTATTGAAATTCTTAGTACAAATTAACTAATTCTTAAAGTTTTACAATAATCTTTGCAGGCTATTCGAACTTGTCTGATCCTCTCACCTTAATTTCAGCAGGGTAGAAAGTAGAACTTTTGGTTCATTGACATTCAAGGTGATTCTCATCTGTGGAAATCTGTCCCATATTACTCATATCACCCAGATCATCCATATAGCTTGATTTGTATCAAATAGGCCTAAATTTCTTGTAGCAGTTACTCTCATATCCTGAAGTATAATTCACAGATATAGTGGGTTTTGTCATTGATGGTTAATATATATTAATTTCTGTTTTATCCTGTGCTAAATATTACATCTAAACTTACTAAGAGCTGGAATTAAATAATCTCCACATATTTTTGAAGATATGCCAAATTCTCCTCCCTAGCATACATATGCCTTTCTGCCTTTGTCAAATGTGCCAGCAAGGCTTTCTGCAAAACACGTAATTCCTGTTAGTGATATATAAAGAGGACTGAAAACTTCCTACTGCAGCAATTTGGACTTTAATCCATTTAATTCATCTTCAGAGGCAACTGCCTTGAAATTCCATTAAAAGTGCTGCATTCGAATGGGTCTCATTATGATATCCTACTCTGAATTTTATGAGGTGAGGACTTCCCCTAAATACTGTCCTTCCTATTATTAATCAGAATTCATGACCAGAGTCCACAGTGAAAATGGAAGATACTGGGTGCTTTTTACAGTAGCAGTATTGTGGACTGGAAAGCAACCACATGCAAGGAGTAACCCTGATTTTAAATTACATGTTCCTGATACTATTCTGCATTCCATTCTTGAATAAAAATTGGACTGAATCTTACAGTGAGTTACCTGGCAAGGTCACTGGGAGTTTCACCACTTAATCTGAGGAGTTATGGAAGCAGAACTTCTATTAGAACAAAAATCAGATACGAGCAAAACTGTATTCTGGGCAAATTTTGATCAGCCTGTTCAAATTTCAGACTGAACAAAGGGTTGAGAGATGGTAAAAAACCAGTCTGGGTTCTCTGCAGGAAACTACTGTAATAATTATCCAGGCATTTGAGTGCTACATGTCTTTCTTGAGAAAAGAAAGGGTTATCTCCAAGGCAATTTAATTCCTTATATACTAACATAAAGAGCACATTTATATCAGTGCATATACACAGGGAGATAAATGAATTCCTGCGAACTGTGGAGGCTCTGCTGACTGCACTTTATCAAAAACAAGACAATGTTCTTCCATTCTTAAGGAGCTTTCAAAAACCCAGAGCTGCCTGGCTTTCAGGTAAGCACAGTTTTAGACAGAAGACTCTGCTGTAGCCCACTGGTTTCTTCTGTAGTGAATTCCAACTCCACCTGATTTTTCTCCTAGAAGCTAACGGCTTAACCTGCTATTGAACCTCAAACACAATGCTTTTCTTAGGTCAGAAGTTCAGATCAAGATAGTTGGAGCATCTGTTCTCGGTCAGCCAATAACTAGATACTTGTGTGGACCTGACATGGACTTGAGCGTGCTCACAGTGGTTGCAGTAATGCACATAGATCCACAAAAGTCCCCACATGATTTACTCAATGATCTGGAAGGAAGAAGAGATGCCTCCTCACCTCTCAGCAGCAAACTCATCAAAAGCTGAGTCTCCTTTAAAAAAATATAGGTTTGGATAGGCCCATGTGGGCACTGAGGTACTCAGTATTACTAACTCCATGTGAAAATACATCACATGCAAAATTCTAGTTTCTATTTTCTCTCTGATACTTGTCTCATCGTTTTTGCAGTGAAAACGGCTTTTGCAACCCACCATTCCTCACTTGTTTCAGTCAGCTACAGAAGACACACTCATGCCTTTTCCAGTCACAAATATAATATTACCCTTACTGAGAGTTGTGCTAGGGAATTTGAGGTGATTGTAGAAAAGGCATTTCGAGCTCTTACCTCCTCAGTTCTGTACTATTCATGACTGAATGACAAGGCTTACAGGGTTCACACTTGTTTGGGTTTTTTCAGTTGAGGAGGCTTCGGGTCAGAAGTCTCAATACTGAACAAAATAAACCTAATGCTTCCAAAAGCACCAACATACAACTTTTGTATAACCAAAGAGTGCTTGATCTCATGTCAAAATTCATGAGCAGGGCTCACAAAATTTCCAGGCTGGGTACCACTGCATTATGTCCAGATAGAGAAGATCCATGTGTTTGGAACCAGGCTGCTAACATGGGAAATCGGGTACCTGATTTCTCCAATAGAGGGTGGGCAGCTCTGCCTAGAAGCAAGCCAGCTCTGCACTGCTACAAACACCTTGCTTCCTGTTGCCTTTGATCTTATGCTGCAGTGGCTGTCAGCAAAGCTCAGTGAAGACTACAAAGTAAACCTACTCTTTCACTGGCCAAATTCCTGCTTCCGCAGGATGCTATCCAGGTCTGCAGTGGCATCTCACAGTTGGTTTATAATTAACAAAGATTAACTAGGCTGTGGACTAAAGGTTGGCAGTGGTGCTTCAGCCAAGCGGAGAGAGCTGCTTACTACATAACTGAATGTGCTGCACTGAGTATAATGTGCTAGGAAAGCAGCAACATAAATAATCCTATATATGAGCCTTGTTGCTGGGAAATTGCTGGGGAATACATGTTGAGCTGAAGTAGGAGACTTTTTGGAATTCTGGCTCTTACGCTGAGCTACAAATCCTTCTGTTTACGATTGTCAGCCACCAGGAAAGAAGGACAAAATTTCTTCTATAAGATTTATAAAATTAAAATACAGGAGACAGTGAATAATGCATTTTGGTGACTTCAAATTTATTTTTTACTGGTTCTTGTTCCAACTTCTCATGAGAGAAGCCTATAATTAAATAGGTGGATTAGTAATCTGCTTATTTTTTGAAAGCAAATGCCTAAATTGGTTCAAGATGACTACAAAATGCACCTTACTTCATTTAGGGATAAGTGGGTGAAATATAATGGTCTGTGATCTATGGAAGGACTGAGAAGATGATCCAATGGATGCTGTCATTCTTAAGTTCTGTCATTGTAAGTGAAACTACTGTTTGTCCATTGTGTGTACATACTGTCTCATTTCAGTCACTAAAGTAAGGAAGCTTAGATAAATCTTTAATAACTTCTTTTTCTGCTTTGTGATGCATTAAAACTCCTGCTCTGGCATTAGTTTAGTAACATCAAAATGGTCTTTTTTTATTTTTGTATCATTTGAGGAGGGGACACAGTTGCAGAAGCAATGAGTCACCTCCAAACCTGTAACTCATGAGTTTGCATAGGCGAAACAGTAGACGAAACAACCGGGGGACATGATCTAGAGGAACCCCCAGTGAGTAAGCTAGCACAGCTAAGAGTAGCTCATTTTGAGGCTGTTTAAAGCCTAAGAAAGCATGGTGCCATTTGGGAAGTGAGCCAGGTGTTATGCAATAAGAAACTCCTCACGCCTTTGGAGCAAGATCTTGGCTATCTGCTCAAATATGCTGTTGTGCTGACTGAAAATACTGCAAAGAATACAAAAATTGAGCAAAAGCTGCCTTGGGCCAAAGCCAGAGTGTAATTACTGTCCATGCGTACTTAACACTCAGTATCCACAGAAGAAGGTACTGCTCTTCTGTCAGCTGAGTGAGTGACATTATCCTGCAGTAATGGGCTGCATGCTGGTAGCTCCAAAGAAGCAGACACAGACCAAACCTAAACCCCCATTCATGTGGATATGTCACCATCACCTTCACCAGTTCTGGTCAGAAGAAGGAGGAAACTGCTACCATAGCTAAGGAGCAAGAACCAGGTGGGCTAAAGTGCCCCGACTGCTCACACTGAACACTGTCCCCTGTGCAGAGAGGCAGCCTGAACAAAAGCAAACACTTTGAAAGTTCTCCATGCAGAAGCCAAGCCAACACAAATCCCTTGCCTAGGCAGCTTCAGTGGGGAAGCACACCCAAACCCACAGCCCTGGTGAGCCACCAAAACACTGGCCTCTCTTGCTCACCAGATGCTTCTGTTTTCTAGGATGCAGGAGCACTGCACAGGTCTGTCATGTATGGCTTTCATGGGAAAAAGACCAGTGACCAGTGACCAAATCTTTCTGCTACAGTTGTGAAGTCCTGGGTGAGATGTTCACAAGGCCTGCCCCCAGCAGTCATACAAGCACTGCCTGACTACCAAAACCTTTGGATGTCACCAGCAGAATGCTGCTAATAGTTACACAGTATTTATTCAGAAATATATTTTTGCAGCATTTGAGCTCATTTCCCAAAAAGGAAGCTTTAGTCACTGATTTCAATAAACTAAGGCTTCTCTGACCCTTGTTGCATCCATTCATGGCCCTCTCATGGCCACAAAGATATGTGTGGGAAGTTTGGGGGTCCGCTCCTGTCTGCTGTAGGTCTTTTCTTGCCTGCTCTGTCAAAAAATGTGCTGCTTGTTTTTAGGCAACTTGCTTCATTCTGCAGTTTCTCAGCTGCTCCATCTGCAAAATGAGGATAATAAGAATCTCCTCTCTTAAAGAAGCCAACTGCTGTTACACCAGAGATCCATGTGCTTGGGATCTTTAGTTTGTGCTTGCTAAAGAAGTGAAAAAGATTTATTATTAAAACAATTACAGTGTTTATATGCTTGCGATGAATTCCCTGCAGGCGTGCAAATATACTAAAGGCCAAATTTATTTCTCATTCATACTTATACAAGTTCCCTGCAACTCCAGCAACGCAGGCAAGGTTACTCCAGCTGAACACGCGGTTCATCTGGTTCCACGGCAACTCCATTTAGATGTTTATGTGCAGTAACTGATAGAAGAGAGGTGTCTTTTTTATAAGAAACTTGGAAGTATCACCAGTCACTCGTTCCTGACAGAACAGGGCAGAGGGAATGTGCTGTAGGGGAGGCTGCGATAGCATTTCCTTGGTGCTGAAAGCCTGGGAATAGGCAGCTTCTAGTAGGGGCTAATTAAGTGGAGGATGTGTTTTCTCCGGTGTGATGATTGTTCTGCAGCTCTTTGCCAAAGCTGATGTTACCTGTCTCTGGAAGATCTTAAGATGCAGAGCAAAAATGGAGATATTTACCTTCCTGGGGAAGAGAAGTCAGTCCTCAAAGCACACTGTGCTTTCATGTACAAATAGGGTGAAACCAGTCCATTGGCTGGTGTGAGAGGAATGGCCACTGCGTTGTGGACAGAAATTGGTGAGAAAAACAACAACAGAAGGAGAACAAGCACAAATCAGGCACCAAGCATACATTTCTCAAAATATGAAGGGTGTACAATGGTACCAGGCACAGAAAACACATGGTATGGTTACTGCCTGCCTGAGCAATGCATGTAGACACAGTTGTCTTGAAAAGTGCTGGTACAGCAGGCTCCAAGCATACTGATGATTCAATTTCCGAAATAATTTGAAATGGCAGTCACGCTTCTGAACGCACCAAGTCCTTATCTTCCTTTTAAAGCAAAGAAGTCACTGCACCGGCAGGAAAATACAAGGAATGCTGGAGGGCTTTACAGCAATGCATATCAATGAAAGGCTCTTCTTGGCTAACCATCCTAAAATGAAACATATTCCTAGTGCTTCTGCCAAAGATCCTTGAAACGCTTTGATGGTGGTTGATAGGGGAGAAAATAATCATAACTAGGAAGCAGATGAAAGTTTTTGCTGTCTTGCTCTTAGCATTGTCTATGCCTTTGCAATGGACTTGGACTACCAGAGGAAGACAAATCTTTGCCAGAGGTATGGCAGCCAGGCCAAGGGAAGTCAGCAGTCCACAGTGTCTCACTTTATTTTTGCCTATAACTACATATATTTTTTTACATGGCTTTAACACCAGCTGGCAAAATTAGTCAATGTTAGTCTGAAAGGAAATGTTGTCAATTGGTTTGGAAAAGGAAGCTCTCAAACAGAGCCAGTCTGTTTCATTACAGAGAAGGAAAGAAACTCCAGGCCCTATCATATACCATCACGGCAATTTAGATTTTTACCACTGATGGTAAAGGAAAAAGGAATCTGAAGTAAAGAAGGAAAAGTCCAACTAGGTCAACAAAGTCCCAGGTGGGCAGCAATAGGGTATCTGAGAGCTGGTATGCAGAGCAGACATGGAAATGCTTGAAAGGATTCAATTTTACAGCACAGTGAAAGATTGCTCTGCTTCTGTTTCTATATAAGGTAGGTAATAAACTGTATTTGAACTGGTAAAAGATGACCCACATTTCAAAGCTGGAACCTGGTAGGTTATTATTATTTATGATTCACAAAGATTGTGCAGTGCACCAAAAGAAAGGGAAGCAAGCTCCTAGCCCAGAGGAGCCTCCAATGCAAACCTCAAGAGAAACACTCTACTGTGCACGGGGTCAACTCCAAGGGCTTTTTAAAATTCTAATTATAGTGTAATGAAGATCAGGCGTGCTCTTTTCATCAGAAAACTGGGATCCCTTTTCCTATCTCTGCAGTAGGTGGTTTTTATGTTATGGGAATGCAACAGCTGAATATTCTGTGAACTGAAATAAGAACCTTCAGGTACCCCTTAGTTTCCTACTTGCTGCTTTTAGTTCCTTTTCTCCTCTTGTACATTTCTGCATTTTCTCGCTTTCTGCTTCACAGAGCTTTTGCTACCATTTTTTCTTTTCCTTTATTAATTTCTCAGTTTTTCAATATTAGTTTTTTCTTTTTCATGAGCTTTCTCTGGAGTCTCACATTCACATTTTATGTGTTACCATTCAATCGTTCCCTTTTTTCAGCTGTTTTTCTTCCTCTTTGCCTCACTCTGCTCATCCCTTTTCTGCCTCTCCTCCTTTCATTTCCCCAGCCAATCTTTTTCTTTCACCAACTCCATTCTCTCACCCAAGGACATACCTCAGTGGTATCCCCCAAACCAGCAGCTTTCCCTTTGCTCTTTCTTCAGGAACTGAGCTCTGTATCCATCCTTCAGACAGGCTCCTCTTCCTGACCTGCACCCTGCCTTCGCATCACCCCTCCATCTCTAGGACATGGCTTACAGGTTTCTACCCAAGAAAACAGCTCCTCACCCTGAGATTTCTCCAGAGAACCCTTTCGAGCACATCAGTGTCCTTTTCAAGGTCCCCGGCCATGATCCCTGAAAGTCTTCAAAGATCCCTGTGCCCTCTCAAGGTCTGCTAGCCCCCACTGCTCTTCGGCTCTGATGTCTCTCCTGGCCATAAAACTCCAACTCCACGGCTACCACGCAGCTGGATTGGCAAATAGAGGTGAGGACAGATGGTTGGAACCTGCTGCGCTCCTCACATCGGGAGAACAAATCTGCCGAGCATCTTCCTTCCTTCCTTCCTGCCAAGGGTCCTGCATGGCAGATACTTGCCCACGGGTTTTGGGGACTGCTCCCGCGCCCCGAGGGGAGGTCCGGAGAGGTGCTCTGCCTCTGGAGTGTGGGCGAGGAGAGACCCGGGGCTGAGCAGGGCGGTGGACAGGGGTAAGCGCCGGCGATGCTCGGCGGCGGAGGAGCTGCGCGCCCCGTGGGTTCGCACCGCCCGCGCACGAGTCGCGCAGTGCCCCGCCGCCGGGCATCGCCCCAGCACCGCACTCGGTCCCCGCGGAGCATCCCCGGTCGCGGTACCCGGTCTCCCCGGGATATCCCCGTCCCGCTCCCAGCGACATCGTTTACCTTCCACTTTGGTGAGGGTGAGGACGGGGCTGTTGCAGGCGCTGAGCGGAGCCACCCTGGCCGAATGCTTCTTCATGGCGAGCCCGTCGCCGGCGGCAGCTCCCCGCCGCCCCGCGCCTACATCCTGGCGCCGCCGGAGCCCTTTTCGNCGCCCCCCGGGTCGAGGCGGAGGAGGCGCCCGGCCGCGGCGGCGAGAGGCGCTGCGGAGCCCCCGGACGGCGCCGGGCCCGCGGTCCGGCTCCGGCGGAGGTCGCAGGGAGCCGGGACCGTAATGCGGCTGCGGACACCGCTCCCGCTCCCGCCGGTGCGCCAGGGATGCCCGGAGCGAGCCGGGCTCCCGGCCCCGGCCGTGGCTGCTGGCGCTGGGCTCCTGCACCGCACGGAAAGGGCTCCTGGCTCATCATGCCCTGCTTAGTTCTCTTCGCACTGTCTGAGGGGAAAGGAGAATTTACACTCTCCGAACCAATTCGTTATTTACTCAGTATTTTCCCTCCTTTGTTTTCCTTCAAGTCCAGCCACTATTCTGGGGCAGTTTTCATCCGTGCCTTTAGTTATTTCTGTCATCCTCGCCACAGCTTTTCTGTTCCTGCTGTATCCTTTTGGAGGGAGACCAAAACTCGACCCAGCAGCCGACAGGAGATACTCTATGGATTTACCAATAATACTCCAATACCTACAGTCACATACTCTACAGCTTTCTTAACATAATTTAACAACTTCTTTTTGAGGCACAAAACGAAGTATGTCCATACCCACACACATTAAATAAAATGTCATATGTCACATCTGGATGCTGCTTGTGTGTAGCAACCTTTTATGGTGTTTTTGGGTTTTTTCAGCAATAATTTTAAGATCCCCAATCATGATATACCAACAATGGGTGATGGAGCTACCCCTCTGTCAGACCACAAAAATCACAAAAATCTAACTGGCATTAATTAACAGGACTTAATGCAAATGGATTCAGGACAGAACACATCATAATGAATGAGTATGAAAGATGTAAAACAGATTTATATCACTGTAAGCAAAGCACCAGAATTCACAAGATGCTGAGTACAGTGACCTGAGCACCCATTGCTCCTTGTGATTTTTTTCTGTGGATATGAAAATACTCTGCAGATTTACCAGGTTCCAAACTGAGATGCGTCAGCAGACAGGGTGCAAATACTTAACATTTCTTAAGATCTGGTCAAATTAAAATGAGTGTACTTTGCAAACAAGACTGGGCAGCCATCAATACTCCACAAACATTCCAAAGTATTCTTTAATTATATAAATAGTAGCTATTGAAAATCAGTCCTGACAGACTTTTCAGGAAACCGTGGGAAAACACCACGTTACTTCTGCTGGCTAGAAAGTTCTTTCTGTTTAAGAGGTGAGCTTTCTCAAGGGGTCAGACCCACACTATTAGTTTGCATGGGTCTCATCAGTTGATCTGCAGTCTGATGAAGCTCCAGGGTGTTCTGCACTTCCTATGCCTCTTCTGTGTAACCTTTGGGATGAACATTATACAAAAATCATTAGGCTACTTTCAAAGTGATTCTTCTGAAAAAAATAAGCATGTACTTAGTGCTAAGACTACAAAATATCACCTTGGTCAAATGATGGTCACTGGTTTTCATGGTTATTTCCAAGACTTTCTAGTAGAATTGTCTGACCAATTCAGCTTCCTGGGATGTTACAGATCATAAGCATTTGAGAACCATGGGTCCATCTTGTTTCAATGCACTATTTAGTCTCAGAGTCCAATTGGTTTCTGGTTATTGAAAGAAGTTACATAAAGAGAGGCAGATTTCACCTCAGATGGTTCTGTCCATTAAATATTTTCCGATGTTGCAGTGCTTGTTATCTGAGGATTTCAAAGCACATTATAAAATATTAACTCATTTTACACTGCCTTTGGGAAGAAACTTCAGGGTCACTGGTAGCTAAAATACAGCCACATAATTTAAGAGACTCCCTTAGATTCAGATGACAAGTAACACCAGAACCCAGAGAACTCTGTCTGGCTTCTGCTCTGAGCAGATCTTCCAGGATCATCTCAGCCTCGGCTATATAAGGAGGAAAACCCTAAATCAGAATTTTACATCCAAATGTCATCAATTTTTCCCAGAAGTAAATGGCTAAGCAAAGAATAATCAGACTTCTGGTTATACTTGCAATCAATGGGATGGTCATAAGAATTAAAAGTATATTTGTTAAAAAGACTTTGATGCTGGGTACTAATATTCTTTCCTTCTAAAAGGCTTATGCTCTCTTATTTGTTAAAGGAAAGACACAGTACATTCTTTTCTTGGAGGGTGGTGCTGCTTACGTAGAAAAAAAATGGGGTTTTGGATGACATGTTACTTTAACCACGTGTAATATTTCAGGGTTTGCAGAGTTGTTAACACATTTCAGGCTCACAATGTTTTACTTAAGCCCGGAACTCCAAACGTCAGAGCCGTGTATGGCAGTAAGTCTGTCCTGTGGCTGGCTGGCCCCTCTGCAGCTGGTGCTGCGGGGGAGCTCGGAGGCATCTTGTCACCTTCCTCCTCTGATGGTGCCTTGCATGGCCACAGCACTCATCTTCTGCTCCTCAGTGTTCAATTTAGTCACCCAGAGAAGCTTTCAAAGCATTGGGGACATTCATTATCCAACTAAGACTGGTTTCAAACCGGGGAGGGGACATCCAACCGCTTGTGGGTTCTTGGGAACCTTTTGCCCGATATGTGTGTGAAGTACAGCTGACTCATACACAGTTCTGCTCAACTCCAGCCCCAGAGCATTTTAACAGTCTCTGGTTTCTCTTGCTGCCCTTACAGGCACACACACTTACACCAGAGATCCACACTAGGCGCCTGTCTTACACTGTGCATAAAAATACCAGCCACATATCACAATAAAAAAAATGTTTCGTTTATTTAATGCAGACTAGGGTGCCTGAGGACTGTGTTCCAGGGACTCTTCTGTGAAAGCTGCATTTGGCAGCAGGCTTGTTACTTTCTGTAACTGCAGCCTCCACACCTCCCCAAGCTTTAACACATTTACTGCTGTATTACATTTAATTTCATTCACCGTAAGCATCTTACAGTATAAGCGATGCAAAATTGATTCACATGGGGTAAATTTTCAAGTCAAATTTATGGCTTTTAACCTTTAAAACACCACTCCTGTATTCAGGAAGCAATGGAGGAGAAACTGGTGGATGTCTGGGCTGTGGACAGATTACAAACGTGGAGAGAAACTCTCAAACCTTGGAAACTGGAGAAGGCAGATTTTTATTACAAATCAAGAGCAAAGATGTGAAAAAGGGAAGGTCAGATTAAAAATTCAGGATAAGGCAGTCAGAATTTGCCCAGGTTGAAGAATTTGTAGACTTTGTAGTTTGATGGAACTAGTTTTGTTAGAGTTGGTTACCCTTCTTCATTTTAGATTAAAAAATCATAGTAATTGGGTTGGTTTTGTACATATAAACCTTTATACAAGTGTGCTAACACTCAGCACCACACTGCTTTTAAACCTATGGATCATAACCACTTTCCTGAAAGATTCTTTATTTACACAGGAAGGTAGATTCAAGATAAAACTAAATTATCAGTTATGTATGCTACAGCCTTTGATTTTTATCCTGTTAGATAGTTTGTTTAACCAACACAATGAAACACAATGCCCTGTTGCTAACAGGCACAGTTGGCATTCCCCCACTTCAGCCATTTTCATGTTTAGTGTACTCATTAATAGGACATTTATTAATTTATGTGCTTGCCTTACCACTGAGGGCAATAATTGTTGTACTTAGCAACCTTAAAGGAAATGGAGTGTGGAATTTTACTTGTGTAGCCTATTTCCTAATAGGATCCATCTCATACAAGAACGAATTCATGTGCTAGGAGTCAAACACATATGTAATACCATCACTGGCCACAACCTGTCAGGAAAAAAAATTATCCTTTCCTCTAGTATATTTGAAATCATTTGGTGAATATTCTCCACAAATAATTAACAGTCTCTTTGTGAGGAGCTTGTTCTACTTGAATGCTGTGTTACTTTTGGTTGGCTACAATAACTAATAACTTAATGATCTGTTTCTATTTCACAGCTCAAAAAACGCAGATGTCAAAAGCACATTTCCAACACAAATATTAGCTATTTTGGAAGTAATGGTTTCTGTCCTGCAATCATTCTGAAATCTGCATTGAGATGGTCTCTCTGGTGACCATCCACCACTATTCTGTTTGCAGCCTCCTGCATTCACAACCTCCACTCAGAGCAAATTCACTTTTTTCTGGTCAAATTTACATACCCAGCTGTAAGGACAATGTCTTTCCAATTTTCCCTCTTCTAAAATAGCTCAGTTATGTTTAGTACCATGTCTTGAATTCACAGAACAAGGCTGTGAAAGAAGGAGAAAGGAAGAGGAAGCCAGAGGTGTTCAGTAGACTGCACCACACTGAGCCTGCTGTGGTGTCGCTGCTTTCTATCCCTGAATGCCTCCTCTTCAAATCTGATCAGAAGAGAGTGCTAACACTGAAATGTGTCCACAAGGGCTGCAGATTGTCCACATGACGATATATCCAACAGTTCCTAGACAGAGATGCAAAGTCCTGGCGAGAATATCTCCCTTTTATTTTTTCCTAACCTTCTGTTTATAACTGCTGTAAGCATTACTGTAGGAGACAGCACTGCTGGATTTTATTCCAAGTCTCATAAAATATTAACTATTTCCAATATTTTATGAGAAGCTCTTCTGGTTTTGTGCATAAAGAACAGCTGCATTTCAAATAATACTGGTGAATTCCACAAAATGTAAGAAAAAAGCTAGATTTGATCTCAGAGTTTTAGCACCCTCCTGGGTTTATCTGGCAATTGCTTTTCCTTGCATATTTCTACATGGGACGCTGCCTGACTACAAGACCTAAATCACCTCAAATCATAAAAAAATACACAGTTACACTATCAACATCAACAATGCAGCAACAATTACTTCTTAACCCTTTATTTACTTAGGATTTTTAATACCTACAGTATTAAAAATAACTGAGCATCACCTCTACATTCTTCACCACCAGCCCACTCCTGGCCAGTTGTTTTTGTAATGCACTGGATGTGAAATGCACTTCAGTATAGTTGTGCACATTTTCTGCCCTCATAAAAATTGTGTAAACTGAGTTAAACCTCTACTCTTGAAACACCCCAGTTTAGGAGGACTTGACTTCTAACAAAGACACAAAGGCCAGGAGACCATGTTGGACAGAAGCTCACACTTCGAGCACTGAAGGAAAAGTAGGTGAAAAACATCTGAAGTTTGAATATATGAAAAGAGAATTAAAATATCCAAAACCTAAAAACACAATTAAAAAAAAATCTATTGTTCAGACTCTGACTCAGAAAGAAAATAATTAAATTCAGTCTGTGAGGAGACCTTTTGTCCTCAAATAAAAGGTTCTTTCAGAACTATCTGAGCAAATAAGCACATGCTCTTGGCCTCAAACATCCAAAAACAGACCACAAGAACTGAAGATAGAATCACTTTTTTTTCATCTTCTCACCTGAATATTTACAGAACTCTGCACTGCCCTCCCAATTTGTATTAGGCAGGACAGGAACAAGAGATGAGATGAAAAAGGGCCATCCAAAGATCTTTCAGAAAATGACAGTGAAGATATTTCTGAGGAGATATATTCCGTATTTGAAGCCACTGTTTTTACAGACAGTGCTTCAGGATGAAAATCACAAAATCTGTCCAATTTAAGTTTTGCTGCCAGCTGCTTGAACCAAAGATTAGGTAAGATTTAAGCACTCCCAATGGCCTGTGAAATGGAGAGGGTTTCAATCTACATAAATAACTTGCCAGATATTTGCCAGGAAGAAAATTGCTGCCTATTTAAAATACAAGGATGTGTAAGAGCAAGAAGATCCAGACTGATTCCTGTGTTGCCCTTTTACCAGGAAGACTGATTTTAAACACTTTAAATAACTACATTCTTTCCTGTTCTCCTGTGTATACTCTGCACTTTGTCTTTCTTCTTATTTATTATTGTCAGTATTTCTTTGGTTCTTTTTTTCCTTTGCATTCTTTCATGTCTTTCCTTCATCAAATTCCTCCCAGTGCCAATACTAAAGAGCTTGCAATATGAACTGGATGCCACATCCACTTATACAGTTACACAGACAAACAGAAAAAACAATTCAATTGTACCTTCTTTTTTAACTGTTCATGTCCATCACAACCCTTAACAGTTAGTACTGGGATTTTTGGAAGTGTCTTAGACCTCACGATTTACAGCTTCAAAGTAAATTTTCTGTAGCTGTGCCCCTCTCAAGCTCTCAAAACCTTTGCTCTGTGATCTAATTTCTGACTGCACAAGAATGGTGCTACGTCCAGAAGAATTCAAGATAAGGATTAAAAACGATGTCCTAGGCACAGCCTCTCCCCAGATTTTCCAAGTCTGCCCTGCTTCCTCACAAAAGCTCCAAGTGAGGTTCAGCAGAGTGGGCTTCTGGGTTAGTTCTCAGGAAGCAGCAGGTCAGATCTCTGGAAGCAAACAGGTTAATTTTCCTGGGCACTCTCACTGAAATGCTTAAAGCAAGTAGCTGTGCTGATTGCCCTCAGAGAGACCAATCAGTTTGGCACACTGAGTTCCCCCTTCAAGCACAGATCCTATTTAAAAGAAATTATATAGGATGAGCCTTTTTGCACCACGTGCTTTGTAATTATATCCTCCCTATCCTGCTATCCTAATCACTGCAGTCTCCCACTCTCACTAAGGCCAGTTGTTTTTCTTGAGTCCACTGGTTATTTCTCTTTTTTGGGAGAAGCTTTTCCTTTTACTTCTTTCAGCTGCCATTAGGGCACATATTAATATGGTTGAGTCCCAGCTATCTTATTATGAGACAGCAACATAAGCCTGTTTCCTAGATGAATATCTGCCTTCAGCCACTGGGAAAAGGAAAAGGGAGAAAAATGCTGGGGTGGAAATGCCTATTGTAAAATCTGAAAGTACCTACTAATGTGTGCAATGAGCAGTGGCAGTGCAATCCTCCCACTCCATTTCAGGCTCTGCCATCATTGTGGCCTGATTTAAGCTGCTGCCACCAGTTACTCACAAGTACCTTGGGACAAAGCTTGGCTACTTTCTTTGTGTGCTTTTGAGATCCTATGCTGAAAAGCTCTGAGAACATCCAAGCATTATTGTTATTCAACACTCAGAGTATATCTAACAGGTTTAATATTTGTAATCTGTTACCCTTTCTTAATGAAGAGGATGCCTTTTATTATTAGTGCAGAGGATGAATATATTATTACTGCTGTTTATCACTAGTGCAAGAATAATTAAAATCTTTGGGTCACATGTTAAATATGAGTTTTTGAAATGACAGTGAAACAGTGCTTTGTAGACCAAGAAGTACCTCTCTTAATACTCTAGATGTTCATAAATTGATTCACAATCTTATCCATCTTTACAAAGTGAATTATTTTAACCTTGTAAGTGCATTGCTGAACAATGCAATGTCAGATGAATGCCTACAGCAAAGCTATAGTGACTGTTATTCATGGGCAACACCACAGAGAAAGAAAAAGTCCTTTGTGCTAGCTCAAGGCCATGGGAGTTTTGATTAAAAGAGCAGGTTTAAAGACAGGAAACTAGCTTGAGGTTGTGGCTGGAAAGTTAGGAGGGCTGCTCTGTCCCTTCAGAAAGAAGGTACTTTATATGAAGGACCATGGATATAGGCAAGAGATTCATAACAATGCAAAACTAGAATAATTCCACAGATTTAAGTGTAGCCATATCAGCTGAATGCATGGGCAGCAAAGAGTATCAAGTAACCCCAAATATCTCGCATTAAATTCAGTCTTTTACTTAGACTGTAGAAGACTGTGTTTGTAGAAGCCTTCAAGAGAGGGCTAAAGAAAACGGGAAGCTTTTTTCCAACAGTTTGCTTTGGATAAACAAGGCAGGGTTGTAACATTATATTTTCTATTTGATGAATTTAATCTAAAACAAGCAAAAACTTTGCATGTTTAATTCTTCAGATAGGAAATTCAGCTTAGCTCTAAAATATTTCGTACATGTTGGTCAGATATTGGTGAGAAGGTTTTACATACTGCCTTAGGTTTCAGCAGATATATAGCCTTAGGATCTGTGAAGGAGGTCAGGAAAGAAACAGGAAGAAAATGATGGTTTCTCTTAGTCACTCTCATGCTTCTCCCTGTTTTCAGCTGCTACTGTACTATGGCACTACATTTACTACAGTAATTAATTAAATTTACTACCTTATTTTTTCCCCACCCACCTGGGCACAAGATCTATGTGCTGTTTGTGGAGTTTCTGTATGATACACAGCTTTTATCCTTTGTCAGCTTGATTCCTGCCAACGTTTAGGAGTTTGCAATTTACACAGTGTTTCAAAAAAGCCATGGTTTCTACAGCCTTCCTTGGGATGTGATTATCCATTGGTGGATCTTGTCTTTTTTTTCTTGCAGTACAAGATGAAAGAAGTTATGGTGGGTTCATGCTGTCTTTTGCTAGCAGAAACTGCAAAATCTTTACAGACCTTGTTAAAATAGTCATGGCGATTTTTTAAAAATGCTGGAGTAGAAACTCCAAGTTCCATGCTTATGTGACAATGGCTGTGAGCACCAAAGATGTGTCATTCTATGCTATAAGCCCTGACTTCCACACAATAACAGGACAACTCCTTATAAAGCCTTCGTGCTGCTTATCATTAATCCTCCATCTTCTAGACTGGATTTGGTTAATGCTTTTGGGGAATGAATCTGGATGATTAATTAACAGCAGTACCAGGGATATCTGTAATAAGATTACACATGGTTTTACATTCCCATGACTCAGTTGATTTTCTTTTAAACTAATAGGAACTTCATTATTGCATTCAATGCACTCTGTGTTGGAGCTGTCATTGCTGATAAAACTGTAACAATAAAAGAGCTAAAAGGAAACCAAATTTAAAATGTAGACAAACAAAAATATTAGCTTATAGAGTAGTTGGAGGGAGGGTCATGTTAAGCTAGGAATCCGCAGGAAAACCAAAAGAGGGCAAAGCATTAGGTAGAAAAATCCAAGATAAAGAAGTAAAGTGAGAACTGCCAGGTAGAATAAGTCAAAGACAGCTGGACAATAGTTCAGGCAAACATCAGAACACAAATACAAAACATAATTGGAATAAGAAAAAATAAGAATGTTAAGTTAATTCAGAGAAACTGAAGCAATTGCCTATTATGAGAAAAGTCCATGTGTGCATTGGATAGAGCAGGGGAAGTCATCAGATCCCATTCCTCTCAAGTAGAGTAAAAACCACACTGCTAAAAACACAGTTTTCTATTAAAAGGAGGCTTCTTGTCCTATAATGTGTTGTTAGGGGTTAATGTGTCCTTGTGCAAAGAGACTTCAGGCTCGTTCTTGAGCTGCAGTTTGATCCCTTCATTATAGTCACCAGGACAAATCCTTTGCAGAATCCAGCTGATTTGTATCCTTCCTGTCAAAAGCAGTCTGGCCAGGTATTTCCATAGGAACATTCACTGTATGGCACATAGATATGAAGTAGGAGTAATGGGGAGACAATGCCCTCCATCAGAGGCTCCCTTGGCTGGTACCCAATGGTCTTAGCATGACCCTGGGGCAGCATCAGCTTCTGGTGTCACTTCCACTAGGATGAGGCATGCTCTGACCTTTGCTAGGAACTGGACAGATGCCTAGATGATCGTAGGACAAGGGACCTGAGGGCCAGAGACAGCCTATCCATCTCCCTCTCAGTTGCAATTAACCTCCATCAGACAGGCTCCAGCCTCTGCATCCATGGCAGAAACTTTCTCCTGAGATCTGAAACAAGGAAACTCCCCTTGAGTTGACTGTTCATGCTCTTCTTCCCTCTCTCACTCCCAGCAGATGAAGGTCTGGATCTCAGGTTAAATTTCCACTGAGAAGCAGCAGGAGAGCAGATTTATACCTTGCATGTTATTTCCAACAGCATCCCCCCAAGTGTATATAAAACATTACTATAATTCTGTCCTAGGGTTATGTTGGCATTAATAAACCACTTGAATTTTGCTCTAAGTAATTAAAATCACAAGTACTTTTTGTTGCAGTTACAGGCAGGAGGCAAACACGGCTGGGGCTCTATTATTTAGATATGTGTAATAATTCAGGCAGCAGCATGTATTTTTTCAACTGCTTTTCTTTCACATAAAAGTCTAAAGCCTTCACCAACGCAATACACAGTCCCTCAGTGCTTCAAAACATAAATCTAGATCCCATACCACCAGATGGAATTAAATAGCACAAAAGCCAAGCAATTTATTGCTCATTAACTAAGTATAAAACACTTTGCAAATAACTTTTTTCATGTAGTAACTCACTGAAAAGAAATAACTCTTCAGTGTCAATTTACACCCAGCTTGGATATTGGCGTTTCCAATGCAAAACGTAATTACAAAGTGAGTATTGCTTATGGGGATCTAAAAAAATTAAGCTTTAGGCTCAGCCCAGGCTCTCTGGCTCTTTCAGACACCTCTAGGTGTCTAAGCCAGCACTTCACCAGAAATAAGCATAAGACTTGCTGTTAGCTCAGTCTTTCCCCCACTAAAGGCATTTCTCTAGGACTGACTTTCTAGAGCGGATTGAAATGACAGCAACAACAGACACATACAGAAAACAAGGGAAAATCAGTAAGCAAATGCATTTATAGGAGAAGGTTATAAGGCCTCTCAGGCCCTATTTGCTGAAGCCCTTAATCACTGTATAGGGCATAGCTAGTGCATTTAAATGAACTTGAAAAACCCTAATTAAAAAGCATATGTACTCCCCTGACACAAGACTATTATGTGGGAATTGACAAGGTTTTTCTTGGTTTCTTTTTGCCCATCAGAAAAGCTTATCTTGTGCTCTTTTCCTGATTGTTTGGATGAACAAGGGAGGTTGCAGAACTGTGCCTGGAAGGCTTGTGTGAGATAAATGAACGAATAAAAACACAGCTTTAAATCTACAAGGAGTTAAGACTGCTGCATGACTAAGCTTGAGATAAGTTTTTGCCCATCAAATAGGAGAAAAGACTCTTGGGCTTGTTAACCAGGATCTCAGAACAGTTTTTTCATTCTTATATTTAAGAGCTACTCTTATAATCAAAATAAAGTCTAGTTTTTAGGCAAATACACTTAGAAGAAAACTGGGCCTTAATTTCTATGCTTCAGTCCGTGTCATATAGTAGTAATAATAATAATAATAATAATGATAATAATAATAATAATATAATGCTTCATCTAGTTTAATGCTATATACTCAGAAGAGTTTTGACCCTGCTCTTCCATTATACCCTGTCAGGGTATAATGTACACAAAGATAAGAAAATAAGCTGTATACATTTTAGTCAACCCATACCACCCACATCAAGCTTCACCCAATTTAACTGCCAGTTGATGTCTGACTGCAAACTATCTAAATCCCTAAGGAGCAGGACTGGTTTAAGTCCTTTTACTTAAAAAGAAGTCTTCTTTATCTAGTATATAACCATACAGCTGCTTCAACAGATGTTATTTTTCAATGCAACCAACACATAGATATTGGCACTCTATCTGATTGTTTTAAGTGCTTTAGCATTGAGCCAAGCTATTTGATTTTATCTCACTACGTGCCTAGCTCTCCAATATCTTATCAAACATAACTTTGTTGTATGTGATTGCTAATCCCAAACAATTCACCCTTAATGGTAGAATCATCTCTTTATCATGTGCTGTAATCATTGAATACCGCCAGAAGTAGTGATGAGCATCTTACATTCATTGGAAAAGCCTTTTATCCCTGGTGTGGATATCCTGTTTCTTCCTATCATTGCCTTCCTGGGTCACTGCAGTGGGAATAAAAAACAAAAAAACCTTGTACATTTTATTTCACAGTGATTTTTATTCCTCGTACTATTAATTGGGTTTTTTGGGTTTGTTGATTTTTTTTTACAGGAAAAGTTTGTAACTGGAGACACCATATCCTATTGCATTACCAGTAAAATGACCAGAGATGTATAACAAGTTCAGCCAGATTGGTCTCCCTTCCAGATAGTTTGTAGTTTCAAATTTGCTTTATCTGCTTCAAGGGAAGTCACTGAAACTCACTGAAAACCTTGCTATAAATGGTAGTGTGATGTCACTATATACTGGCAACAACCAGGGCCATTATGTTCTACCTTTCATACCTACCTGTCATGCCTTTAACCCCATCAGCAGGAGCTTTGGGAAAGTTCTTTAATCTGCTGCATTTTTTCTGTGTTTCACCTAGAGAAATTAGGTTTTCTTTTTTATTTCCAACTCAAAACAAGCACAATGTATTCGGTGTACTGAAATTGCTACCCAAAGGGACTGCCAGTGATTTCCTGATCACTGCTGAGAGTGTTGGGCTTCAGGTATTCTGGTATTGTTTTGGGGGATTTTTTGTTTGTTTTTTGGGTTGGGTTTTTTTTTGGGGGGGGAGGGGGAGTGTTGTTTTGTTTTGTTTTATGTTTTGGTTTTGTTTGTCTGTTTTTTTAATAGTTGCACAACTTTGAGGTGAAAGGTATTGAAGAGAAAATAGAAATCATTAATGCTTCCCATTTCCCTTATCTACTAACATTCTGATATTCTCCTGCCTGCTTATATGCTGCACATGAGCATTAACAAACCTCATTTTTAAAAGAGATTAACAGAAAAATGGTACCCATGAATGTAGTGAATGGGGGAAGGGAGTTATTTGCAGGTTGAAGAATGCCAAATCCTCAACAATTTGCCAGTAATAGAGGAGAGTATGAGCAGAATATCTGCTGCTGGAATAGGACCATCTCAAAGAAGAAACAGATTATTTATAAAATGTTAATGATTACAGAAATTCCATAATTAGAATCACTGCTACTTCTCTTGCGGATAATACAGATGGATGAAGGGGAACAGAGAAGGTCCTCCAGGCTTGCAGGAAATTTTCTTGCTGTTCAGCACTGAGGATGATTATGAGAATCCAAAGCCAAAGTAAGGGAGAAGCTGAATAAGAAGGAGTAGGCTAATATGTCTGGAGGAGAAAGGCAAAGCAACTGTGGGTAATACATAAGAGACAAGAGTGTGTCAGAATGGTTTAATATAAATCTCAACCAAGAGCCTATTTTAATTTGTTCTTATTTTTCTTTTCAGACGTTCCTTCCCTAGTACATATTTTAATGTGAAGGAGACTTAGGAATTTGCTATGAATCCCAAGAAGGACTTGACCTGACTCTCAGATTCACAAGAACAAAGGAAAGTGAGCACAGAACAAAATAATTTCTATTATAGTCATATAAAATAGCATATTGTAAGTCATACACTTTTATCTGTCACGTCAGTAACATGCCATGATTCCTGACAAAAGTCATGTATATTAAGCAGGCTCTATGTCTCATCATCTGAAGCCAGAGAAATGGCAATAGGAAGACTGCTTTTAAATATTACACCTTTTGATACATATGCATTCTATGTTTTTCTGCTGTATTGCATGGTTCATAATTTCATGCTTATTATGCTTGCTGTTGACACTACCCCTCAGCACATTTCAATTTCAGGCTCCATACTATGGAAAAGTGCCCAGGCATATAATCAAAATACCAAATAATGAAGCTTCAACTTAACCAACTTGAGCAGATCTTCAGAGCTCTGTAACTGCTTACAAAATGATTTGCTGAGTGCCTTTAAGTAGATATTAAAAGCTAAAACTGTGCATCAGTGCTTTACTGATGTGATTCACCTCCTTCCCTCCATGTCACATACTCAACCCTTGACACTTTCATTTGATGTTGCTGGGACTACATTGAACTCCACCTAAAAAGTCCCATCCTCTCCTGAATCCTGCTGAACTTACACTCTCAGTATATTTTTCATTGCAGGAGTCCTACAGGTTAGTTTTGCCTCATGTGAAAAACATTACTCTTAGTTTCACAGCTGCTGCCTATCTCTTTTACTGGCTAAGTAATCCAAAACAATTCTCTTTTTTTCTTGTTTTATGGGAAAATTCAAACAGGAGAGGACTGAAACATGATCCCTCGAGCATTTTTTATTTTCTCTGCACTCACTTTGCTCTCTCCTATTTAACCCTTCTCTAAATGAAATAACTCTGTCTTTCCATCCTCTCTTCATTCTGGACCTTCTCTGTGATTCTGGTCTTTTCCCCTCCTCATGTTTTCTCCTATTCCTGCTGAAGCTGGTCCATGAACAGTTGGTCAAAACTGAGGACAACAGATAAATTTAATATAATAAATTAGGAATTTATACTTATGGGGAATTATTCTACTTCAATGTGAAACCCAGAAAGACTGGGAAGGTAGTGTTTCTTTAAATTTAGTGGTCTGATTTAATGTGAATAATCCTGCCAACAACTTTGACAGAAGTCAGAGGAAGGAAAGAAGGAACTGAAAATACAAAGACACATTTTAAAGTTTTGAATGTTAAGGGAGAAAGAGAATTGGCTACATGTCTATCTTTCCTGTAAGTGAATTTGTGAGACCAAAATGCTGTACAGGTATTGCCTTTCATAATGTGTAAACCACATTTACCTACAGAAAAGAGGAATGTTTACATTACAGTCATTCTGTCTGGGACAGAAAGAGACTGCAATGTAATTAGCAGGGAGATATGTCTGTTGTAAAAGGTCACCTCTCCCATGAAGAGAGGCTTTGCACAGTCCAACCTAGACAGGCCTGAACAATATTACAAGAACATTCATTATATCCATTATAATGTCTCAAGCACATTTGCAGCCAACTCAGGCTGCAAATACAATACATTTCCCTAAGTGGATTAATAGGAAAGCAGAGGTCGTAGAATTGCTCTGACATATCATTTATACACATTGTAATCCTGACAACTGTTAAGTATTAGAGAAAATCCAAACAGAGACTGTGCAAGGAGAGCCCACAATTTATTACACTCCACAACCCAGCATGCTGATCTCTCGATTAGCCCTCAGCTGTAACAGCTAAGAGATGTCTCAGAAAAAGTTTAGAAGATAGTTAAAAAGTTTCACATATATATGATTTTATATTATATTCCTTTTTCAACATTCTTATTTATAACTATGTTTTCATATTTATGATCAATAATTTAGCCTATTGCTTTGCTAGACAACACTTGTTTTCATTCACTTTACACCTGTCCATCATTTAAATCTCCTGAGACAGATAAATTACTTCCTCAGAAGCAAAAAGATGAAATAAAGCAGTACTACAGTCAGGCTGTGGATGCCAGCAGACTAAGTCACAGCTTGGACTTCCAGGCAGCAGCAGCTGAGGGAAGTGTGCAGTGCTGTGGGTGAATGCTGCATGTGGAAACCCATTTGTGGCAGAGCACAGTGCCCCCAGCTCCCCAGGCCAAGCACAAGTGTTCTGCACAGGCACAGGCGTCTTGCAAGGCATGTGGGGAGAGGAGATGTGTGCACCCAGACATCCAGGAGCTCTGCAAGTACAAGGTCTTGCTCAGCCATCCTGGGTGAAGACCTCAAGACTCCTGCAGCATTTGACAGTGCTTTTAGGCAAAATTTGTAACCAAGTACTTCTCTCTCTGCTACTTGTGTGGATGTATACTCTGGTTCCTCTTCAGATCATATAAGGATAAAGATGTGTTCAAAGAGCTTCAGTGAAGCAGAAAGCCTCTGTTTTCCCTTTTGGGAGCTCAGTTTGCTACTTGTATGAGGAGATGTCCTGACTTTCCTGAGCATATCTGTACAAGCCTACAAGCTGACTGTGTGAACTGTCTATTGACTCTCCAGGAGGAAGGCATCTGCAGCTGGTCTTGAAGATAAGATCCAAATTCCACAGGAGTCAACAGAGAAGCTACGGCTGCTGTCTCTGGAAAACTTACTCCTGGGCACCTCTGGGTAACTCACCAAGTGCACAGTTGTTCTCTTCTGCTGAAGTTCATCGAATTGTAGAGGAAAAGAAGTCCCAAAGAAGGAAGCACTCAGTGAATCACTACCTTTTCAGCAGTGAACTGGACCATTGGGGATGCTGGAAAGTGTAGAAGGTTTTCAGTGGAGATTGAAAGAACCAGAGCAAAGGATTTACACCCGGCTTGCCTCATCTGTGAACAGCTAGCAGACATGAGGTTTGCAGATAAAAGAACATTATGAGAAGTATAGAAAAATTATGTAGGTATTAGAACATCATATTTATAACCTGTATATATGACATCTTAAAATGCATTGTAAAATAATTGTCATGTAGATACACTATTTATAGAAAACTCACTGTAATTTTGAACTAGAAGGCAAGAGAGAAAAAAATCTTGAAAATTTTAATTGAGTAATTCCAGTGACAGAACATCTAATTTTATTTACTTCCTCAAAATGTCCTTGCATTCATACGTAACTGGTGCATGATAATAAACAAGATTATTAGAACCCATGATATACTCTATAGTGACTTATTTTGCAATTAAGATATGGCCTATCTCAAATACTTCTCTTCAGTTTGAGCCTCCCTATAAAGGCAGCAGAAACTGCTGCTCTGCTTTTTATAAAACATCTTTGTCAAAGCACTACAACTGGACACTAAGTCACCAAAATGCTTTAGACTTTCACACAAAGCATGATAGGGCTTTTCCTCCTGACTCTGCCATTTTGGCTGGTTGTTACAATGACCTTGAGATTGCTCTGATTTGGCTTTGTTCTGCGTTTTAGAGCTGAGACAAGACATTCTGCTTGCAGTACTAGCAGGTGTATTTGGCATTTGCTGCAGTGGTGTGTGGCTGCTGTTAGTGTGGAGCCACATAAGCAGTGACAGAGCTGTGGTGGGAACAAGCCCCCGATGGGTGCATGGAGAGACAGAGAGACAGAGAGACTGGTAAGAGCATCATCTGTATTGCTGTACATTGTGTGTGCTGTCTTTGCAAAACTCAAAGCAAACAGAAAGCTGAGAGTCTGTTAGTACAAGCATGGTGAATATTTCAGACACATGATTTATAAATATGATACAGTCCTGGAAATGTAGTTACCAGGAGTAACTAGCACAGTTATTATTTCACAAAATGCAGCAACCATTCAAACTTGAAAGAATGTGCTAATTAAGCAACACAGTGAAGAGAAAGAAAGGCCCCACTTGCTATATTAGCATCATTTTATTTCAGAGCTTGGTGCCAGATAGGAAGGTAAAAAGCTGCTTCATCACAGTCGTTTGCTTAAAAGTACAAAGTTTACCTGATGGTGGGTGGCAAGACTGAGATGACAAAAGATGGGAATCCATCCTAAAAAGAGGAACAGGGTAGATTCAAAAAAGTAGGAGAACTCCCAAAGCAAATCAATGTGGCAAACTGTTGTCTGTTGTGCTAGGTAGTTTTGGAGACTCACTCCATGGGCAGGGAATTGCTGCCAAAAGGACACTTGATTACCACTGCCAAGTCCACACTCAGAGCCCTGGCTGCCACACAGATGGGATACTCTGCCAGTGCAGGCTGCTGTTTTCCACTTCTCATTTTGGTTTTGTTTTACATTATTGGAGCACCATTCTTCACCAGAATAAACCTGGGGGTGGTGGGGGGTGGTTGTATTTTGGGTTAATATTTGAAACAGATTTGAGACAAGTCCCTGGGTTTCCTGACTTCATGGAAGTCGGGAAGAATCCAGGGAGAATCCAGACCGAAAGCAGTGTGCAGAAACCCACTCTGTCTGCAGCTTGGTATCTATGGAGAGACCCAAAAGCCCTGGAGGTGCTTATGACCAAGTGTTAGGGAGAAATCAGCCCTGCCTCACAGGCAAGGATGTGTAAGGAATTGTTCATTTACCACCTTGAGTGACCCTCAGGTTAACAAAAATATCTTTGCATGGAAAGATACATGTATTCCAGAAACCTGAAAGAGGGGAAAAACTCATAAGGCTGGAAGATAAATGAGGAAAGAGAAGCAGAGTTTAGTTATTCTGAACTGTACAGGGTACATCAATTAGTTTGAAAGTAGGGTACATGGCAGTAAAGTGTAGAAGCACTTCCATTGCTGACAATATTAAAAACATCAAAAGACAAACACTGTAAATTGGGATTTGAGTTTTAGTTGTTCTGAAGAGCTGTTAGCAGTGGAAATTACCTCGCTACTGACTCCCCAGACAATCTTTTCATGCAGAGAGAATGATCCAAAGGTAATTAGCATCAGTGGAAAAAGCTCCTGGGTAAAATTTGTGTCTGCACTGAAGTGAAGATGAAATGCTTTAGTTGTGGGGGAAGGATTTCATCCAATGCAGATCCTGTGAAAGGGTTACACCCAGCGAGCACTTCAGACAAGAATAACACATCTCCTTTCTGTTCTCTGTGCATTCCTCTTTGTTTTCTCTCAGACATCATCAGGAGCTTCCCCTGAACATCTTGCAAATAAGGACTTTTCTTAGGAGTGACAGGATGTGCACACCTGCAGTATGGTTATGCTAAGTAAGTGAGAAAACAGTCTGAAATGTGCAGCCTCTCATTCCATTCCTTAAAATAAGGACTGCTCACCCATCTTTGTGTATTTAAAAATAAGGTATTTTTAGAAGCATGAAGTAAAAGTAATTTTAGAAGCCCCATTCATAAGTTTGTCAGGTTTGATAAGGTAGGAAGAATATGTAACATGAAAAAAATATGTGGGATAGGAATAAACCCCCTAAACTGCCTATTGACCAGCTAATAATATATTTTGCCTCATATTATCTGATGCCTAAGCAAATAAGAGATTTCAAGAAGAAAGTGTTTCAACTGGGCTATGAAGTCTGTAGGATAAAAGCTATCAAATACTGCCCTGGGTTACATTTGTAATATTTTAAATACACTATGAAATAATTTTCTGACATAATTTTCTTAATTCTACATCCCCCAAAATGCATGTGTTCCTAAACCAAGTTCTGTTTTTAGGAAGGAGTGCTCTTGACTCTTAATTTCTGTAGCACTTGAGTGCAACTATGTCAATGTTTTATAAGTGTCCTTCATCTTGTTCCACATCTCCAGGCCATGGTACACTGCCAAATCCAGAATTCAAGTGCATCTCTAACTTTATTTATCCAGTGCTACTAAGTCATAGCAAACTGATTATTAAAATACATATTTGTACCCTATTACTCATCCATTTCAGGTGAAAACCATAATCTAAAATTTTATTTGTCTTAGCTCTATAGAACTGGCACAGTTTTGAGGGCAGACATTTGAGATTGTCTTCTGCCTTGCACATCATCAACAGTCTTTTCCAGGTAATTTCCTCTTTAAAATCTTTAGTATGAATAATTGTATTACATGTAATTGTGTTAAAATCTTTCCTGCCTAAGATCCCAAGTGACTTTATATTTCAGGAAGAAAACAACGACATGTTTTTCCTGTAAATTTACTGAGAATTCATACACTGTCCATATGTGTTTTGAGCTGAAACCTCTGCAGACCTTGTGAGGAAGACACATGGGCTATGGAAGCTGGCTCCCTTTTAGGCTTTCTGTATTTTGGAAAGGAGGGGGAAGAGAAAACTTCAATTGTGCAAGTGAATAATTTGTCCTGACATGTTGAAGTTCATGGTAACCCTGAACCCCAGTTATGTTATGTTAAAGCTCTGCCCAGCAGTGTCAAGCCTGTTTTTATTTTAAAGTCTCCTTGAACAACTAACTTAGACCAACTGAAATTTTCAAACATTGCCAACAAATTATCAGGCAGAACCTACAGTATGTGTCTTGGACTTGCTATCTGACAGGAGCTGAACCATTAAGTCTCCCTCTCTCATCCTGCAAGAATGATGCAAAAGATGCCTTTTTACAAAAGGAAGGGGTTTCTTTTCCAGATGAAAAACCTCATACATCAGAAATGCTGCCACACATATCAGTCTTTCTTCTGCAAAAGGATCCAACTTACTGAAATGCCACAAGTCTCCCTGTCAAAAATACAAAGCTTATTTGCCAGTGATACCCTCCTACACTGCTGCAGCCCACAAGTTGCTTAAAATAACTAGCCAAAGGTAAGCTTCAAAGCCTTCTGCCTTGAGCTTCAGTTTCAAACAAAGCAACTGAAATTTAAACAGAGGAAGTAACTGTTGTTCTGTTCATGATTTCACCCTTCAACTAGAAATAAATATAAATCCCTTATTCCTTAACTATTTTGTGGAACTTTGAATCAGGTGAGTGCTCGTGAAAGTGCAAAGCATTGTTAAAAGTTACAACAGTGGAGTAACTTCCAGTATGAAAGCACAGAGTGCTTGGGGTGGCCCTGCCATCTCTGGTCACCTTGCAAGTATGAGGAAGGTGCCAAAAAATTCTCTAATGCATCTCTGTATTTTCTCTGGAATATTGCTATACAAGTACTTAACACTGGAGGCTGTAAATCCTAAACAACTTTCCAGCATTAGCTGCTGCCTTTAGTTACAGACAGCCTAGCAGGCTTTACCTTCCAGTAATCAGAATGAGCCATGAGAGAGACAAGGAAGCATCTACCTGACTGCCCATAACACGTAACTGAGTCACGCTGGAGGATTTATGCATTGCAGTTCCCTGTATCCTGTCTTTTGCCTGCCCTTTCATCGTGGCCTTCATCCCTGATTTTTGACCCAGTCAACAAGTCCTGCTTGCCTTTCCTTGCAAAGTTTCTTTTGTCCCCTGTGTTATGTGTTTGCTGGGTGACCCCTTTCTGCCTCAGCCAAATAAACAAACATGACTCCCCTTCATTCCTGTCCCATTCTTCTACCACACTTCTGTCCCTTAATTTCACATCAATGCTTTTGCAGCTTGACCCTCTCTTCCTCCAATCCTTCTGAGGTTGTAAAGGGCTGAAAAACCCCATTTCCTTATACCTGAGCCATATAGAGGCACTGCTGACTGTGCTGGGAAACACCCTGGGGTAGCAGATGTTAAAACTTAGATTATTAAATATCCTAGCTATGAAGCAGCATGAGTGAATTTGAGGACATGAGCTTCTAGCTCTTCTGTAAGTGACTTGAGAAGAGTTAACTGCAGTTTGGGTAGGACAGATGAACATTTTCAAAGATAGAAACCCTGAAATGTCAAAGAACAGAGTTATCAAAACAGATCATTGTTAACAAATGGCTGTTTATTGCTAACACAAAGCAAGTGTACAATTTGAAGCTGGATTCCTTCTGTAAGTGTTTACTGGAGGAAGAGACAAAATTAGACATTTGTATCCTATCAGTTGTTCATAACACTCACAACTGCTTCCATATGGCCCACTACTCTACTGTTTAACTTCCAATTACTTTCAACTCCAATTGCTTTCAATATGAATTCCAACTTTTGTTTTTTAACAACTATCCATTGAGTGAAACACTCTCTCAATATTACTGTAGGTACATCCCATTCCCAGTTCTAATTATTTAGAGGAAAATTAATTTGAAATAGTGACCAGAATAAACTTCATGCAATTGAAGCTCTCAAAATATCATTAATGTCAGGACAAGATTTGCCATATCACAGTTGATTTTTTAATGTATTGGTGACTGCATTGCTTAATTTGGGTTTGTCACCTCAGTTTTCCTGTCTGAATTGCTGCCAGTATCTGTGCATCTTTGAAAATTAATTGGCACCTCTTTTGTGATAGGAATTAACTCAGTAATGCATAATGCACAGTAGCAAAACCACACTGCAGAACATGATCTGATGAAAGCACCACAGAGAGGAGGAACCACAATTATTCAGACAGTTCAGAATACTGTTTTCAGAAAATACCCACCAGGATGTTCCAGCCATAACTAGTTTCTGTTACCATGGTTTTTCTTCCTGCACATGTTCAAGTAGATAAAAAATGGGCATCAAGTGCACATGCCAGCTGAAAGTCTTATTCCCTTGCTTCTGTGCAATACAAAAATAGTATTTCTGAGAGCTTGGCTGTCTGCTCTCCTCTGCCAAATAGTGGGAGAGTCAAAGGTAGGAAAGAAACCTTTGCTGCTCTCTTTGGCATTCACTGTCAGTCATGCAGATATGGCATTACAAAGACACTTATGCCAGCATCCATTAAGTGTCTTTACTGTAAATCACACTTTATTTCTGTGGCAGGCAATCTCGTCCCACTGGAAGTGCCATGAATGCAATAGTGTGCAATTGAAATTACATTTGCAATGCCATCTGAGAAAAGGCTTCAGCTTGGAACTTATTAACAACCTAAGGATGAAGAAAACCCACTTAAACTACAATTCAAGGGGTAAGTAAATATCTAGCAGACTTTGATGGCAAGGCAGGGGAGAAGGAGCTTATCACCATTTGGCCTTCTGTATGAGAAAGAAAGAGAACTTAAACAACACTGCCTGACTACAATGAAATGCAAGGTAGCTTAAGGAAAAGATCAGCTATCCAGAGGCACTGTGTGAGTTCTCAAATCTTTAAAATACACAGACCTAGAAGTTAAAAATCACAGCACTGCACAGGTGGAGTAAAAGGCTGTTTTCCCACTGTGCAGGATACTGAGGACTTGCTGGCACCTTAGAGCAAGGGGAGGCTTGGTCAGTGCAGGACCAGCTCAGCCACGCTAACTGGGGGAAGCATGACAGGGGAGGGATGGCAGCAGTGAGTGCCTCTGCACAAGCTAAAGATGGGAGCAGGAGCCTCTGGGGATCCTGGTAGGCAGGTTGTTCGCTAAAATCCATGTTCTCAGAGCTAGTTGGAGCAAGCTGGTGACAAGGAGCAAAGTTTGGAACTTGTTCCTTCCCCGACTTCCAAAAGGAATGGCAGGAACCACCTGTCTCTCCTTTCCAGGCCCCAGTCAAGTGAGGAAATCTGCTACTACTCAGTACAGCCCCTGGCATCAGCGAGACCTCACCTACACACCAGAGGCTTCATCAGAACGATTGCACCAGTCTGGACAGTCAAACAACATCTAATCCATACAGTATGCAACTTTCCCAGAAAATGGCCCAGTATGGCTGCCATACTGGCAGGAAACAGTTCTGCTGACCTACCTGATTTCATTTCTAGATTAAGCTGCACAGGCAAAAAAATCAGTCCTGGTAAGAAGCAAATTTAGGAGGGTTGTACTCTGCTATGCATCAAACCTTCTTTAGTAGAGGCAAAGGATGAGTTTGTCAACACTTGCACAACAAAGAATGATCGAGACCTGCTTTTAAATTCCAAGTAAAATAAGCCCGTTCAGCCCACTGGTCACAAACTTGTGAACTGCCAAAGTTTTAAATCTCCTGAAACAGAGACAGTAGCAGGCATGATTGCTGGGAGGCAGGATTTAGTCTTTGGATTATACAACAGCTGAGAACTCCAGCTGAGATCAGTATGTCATGACAGTGACGTGGAGACAAATATATTGATGGTGATGTCAAGACAACCAGACAAAAGCTGTCTGAGGTGAAGTGTTTTCTGTGTCTCAGTTCAGGTGTTTCATGCAATCACAAACCAAATGTACTCAAAATGTGACTCATATAGCAATTCCAGAACTTGCTTCAAGTTCAATAATCTGTGTTTGCAATAAACTCAGGAATTAGGGCCACTTCTTAGCTGTTCTTTGAAAATCATGAGTGCCAGTGAGAGCCAAACCCCATTACACAGCATCTGACATCAAACGTGTGTTTTCTTATGCAGTTTTCTACATTATTAATTTTCTACATTATTAATATCTGATGGCAGTATGCTCCTATTATTTTTGCCTCCCACTCGTGTTCTGTGATGAAAAGCCTGCAGTAAAAATTCAGACTAATTTTTTTATTTTACTCTCTCCTGCTGCTGTTCTATCTGTCAGAACTGCTGCAGGAAAGAAAAACTGTAGCAGAACAGACTAACGAAAACATTGCTCTACCTTTTGAGATATTAATACTGACACAGTTTCATAGCTCCATGTCTCAGACAGTAAACAGCTCTTATTTTTCACATTCCAACTATTATTTTCCCATTGTCACAAGGTAGCAGAAAATCAGAACCACCCACCACCTTCTGCACAAAAGCCATCCCCCAGAGCTGCACACAGAACACTGTCATCTTCCAGTGGCTTTAGTGATCCAGCTTTCCTGATTTCTTTTTTTTTGGTTTGATTTTTTTTGTTTTGTTTTGGGTTTTTGGTTATTTGTTTGTTTTCTTGTTTTCTACATCACTATTAGTATCCAGTCCATGGCTAGAGACAAAGCAAAATATAAACTTCTACCTGCTCTGTGTCCAGAAGGGAAAGATGCAGTCACCTCTGTGCATATTCTCCTCCACCACTTGATGTGGAAGCACAGCGCAGAAGCAGCTGGGACTATGATCAGCCACAGTATGAACAACTAAACTTGTAATTGTGCCTTGTTCAGCCACAATTATGTTATTTAGTCACATATCTTAGAAATTAGAGCGTCCTTTGTAACTAACACCTGACATATGTTATGTTAGTAATGGACGGATTGCTAACAATTCAGGTAAGCACCTAAAAATGTCAATTCCTGGTACAACCCTCCAGCTGCAAGCATTACTAGTGATACTATTGAGATTTAGGGAACTATTGGGATATTTTTTTTTAAACCTTTATGTATTAGTAAAATATTCCTCTAATGCCCTCTAGTGTCCACAAATAAGACGGATTCTTGCTGCTACTTTGTCTCAGCATTCCTTTTGGCGGGGAAGTTTACAGCCTTACGTGCTGCTGAAGAGTATGCAAGGAGTTCAGATTACTAAATATTAGACATGCACTATTTATCCCCATCTGTTTCACTGCATGGGGAGAGCAGCCAAGTCCCACCAAAGCTGACTGGGGCACGCAGGGTGACACTTAGTTCTTGGAGGAAGGACACACACAACACTGAAGTTAATCACATGTGAACTTGGAGAAGCTACTGACTCAGCCTGGGAAAAACCATAAACTTTCTCCTGCTCCTCCCCTACCATTCCCATTGCCTTGAAGGCAAAGATGCCTTCAGGAAAGAAGTGTAGTGACCACAATAGAAACACTTTGCAATGTGTTTACCTAAGCACAGATATAGTACCGGATGTGCAGGAGCCCAGAAAGGATAACCTGACTTATCCAAGGTCACAGCACATGGCCACTAATAGATCCAGACCTTCTGGCTCCCAGACCTGCGCTTAAACCACAACAGTGTGCTCCTGCCTCTCAGCAAATGTGCTGAGAAGTTGCACAACCTGAACCTACTGGTTACATTTCTTTCTGAAGTTCCTGACAGCAATCCATAACCAGATACTTCAAACTCAGCATTTACGACTGCAATCTGCTGCTGGTGACACACACACTCTTTGGGTCTGATGTTCTATCAAGTCACTTTTAGACATAAGTCTGGTCCATGATTAACAGCTGAGGTGCAATGTATCTGCAGAGATCTTAAAGTCTATACAGTGAATTCCAGTGCTCTCCATGAGACTTAAAATATGTTGGTTTAGGATCATTTTATTGCCACAAATAGTTTAGCTATTACTATTTGTTGTAACTTCTGAGTTGACAGAATCCTATTCACTTCACTAGTTTTGGTTTTAATCTTAAAAGGCAACTTCCGAAGTATCCTGATTTTTTTAATGGGGTCCTCCCTTTAACCCAGTTTGCTGAAGGAACATATCTCCCTCTCCTTACTGTAAAATTCACTGGAATTTTACAGACACTCAAGAACTGAGCTGCAGCAGCACTTTCTAGATATTATGAAAAGACTATTCTGAGCCTGGAAATCTATTATTTAAAATTGTTCTTGTGCCAAGTTACTTTTTCTGATTTCACTGACTTGTGTGAAAGGAATAAATCAAATACCTTTTCTCTTTTCTTCTCTTTTCAGGTTTTTTTTTTGGAGCTGGGAGAGACCACACGTGACTTGGTTCTGCTCTATGAACTACTGAAAGTGGCTTGCTGTTTAGTTAGTAATAGGAAAAGGCCAAATCCCCAGCCTACACATGGTTTGGTCAAACCAAGGCATCTCTAGATTTGGCTTCCAAAGTGATAGCAGGATGATTCTGGGGACAATTCAACAGAAACAAGTCACTGAATGAAATTCTGTTTTACAGTAGAAAACATAAAAAATACATTTTACTCCTCAGCATATGAGTGTGCCACAGTATGAGCAGGGATGCCCTGCAGCTGCAGTGAAGAAGGGATGGAAGGCTATTGAAACTGCCACTGCGTGGTGGCACTGGGCTGAGGCACGCCAGTACGTGCTCTATGTAGAATGCAAATGCCTTCTAGGTGGAAAGTGTATTTCACCCTTTTTTATGAATTTCTACACCACTTAGGCTGTCTTCTTTTCCTCTCACTTCTGGGGCTGTAACCTGTGATCCCCAATCACTCACCCTGCCCTGCCCTGAGAGGTGCAGGCTGCTCCCCAAGGGCAGCAGCTGCTCGCAGTGCCCGGTGTAGCCCTGCTCCTGCCGACCCTTCACGCCCAGAGCGCGCTGCTCAGGGCACAGCATCCTCGTGGGATGCAAGTCAGCGCTGTACCGCACGGCACCGAGAAGGACACGCAGAAGAAAATCTTAGTATTGTTGTCTTAGTTAGTGTTTTATCTTCCCATTGGGAAATGTTGTAAGATTGCAGTTGTAATGCTGATCTTCCTGAAAAGAATTTAGGGTGCCTAAGTTCAAGGAGCAAATTACAAGGGTGAGTTCACTGAAGACAGTGTACCTTGAGCGTCACATACTTAAAGGTCAGAAGCCTGAAGGTACTGGTATGTATAGGTAAGGAACTTCAGAAGCTGATAACATGCTAAATTTCCACTGAAATTAATGGAAATCAAAGAGGCTTAGGCCCTCAAAACTCCATCTGTAACAATAGGTGTCTCTCTGCAGCTTTAGGTTCTTCACTAAGTTTAAATGCCAGGCCAAAAATCCATCTTTCATCTTTCCATGTGTAAGAGGGATCAGGCATACAAAAGCTTTTAAAAATATTCTTACAAAAATCATTCAAAAATTACAAAAAAACACATAGTGAAATGTTCCTTGATTAATTCAGGAGCCAAAGATTCTTTTATAGTTACAATAACTGAAGGGCAAGGTTTTCAAGAGTACATAAGAAATAGGAAGGTGCTTATTGAAGAATTATTAGAATTGGTTTTAAAACTATTAGAGTGGGAAAGATCAACATGATTTGATTAATTTCATGTAAACACACACTCCTCAAGCAGAAGGTACTGGCCATAGGGCTATCTATTCTAACAATAGGTAGACAATTTGCCATCTAACAATCTAACAATTTGCCAGCAATATTATTCTTTCTAGTGTTTTGAAGACAAATGGGCCCCTCCTTCTATACACTTCATATACCCAGTGAATGTGTTCAAGAATCAGCTTTATTAGACACTGGTAATATTCTAAATATTGACTTTTGTAATCCCCTTTAACAGCTGCTGCCTTCTGCACTTGATTTGACATTTAGCTCAGAACTGAGTACACCAATGACACCTTGTTTAGAAATTACTCAGGTTATTTAAATCCTAGGATGTGCTACAACTGATATAAAAACTGAAATAAGTTAAAAGAGGAAACATTAAGCTTACTGGCAATATTTAGCTATGTGAAACATCCATAATTCATAAACATTCACATAGCTTCTTTCCCAATAAACATTTCAAATCAATAGTTTTACTTTTAAACTTCACATGTATCATCTTAACTGACTATAGATCTGATGCACATTTCCATAGACCTAATATGCCTATTGCAAAATCATACTTTACTCATAAAAAAGGTTCCAAACACAGAAATTTTAAAAGAAATATAGAATTACTGAACTAAAAGAAATGCTGATTTCATCTTGTAATTAGATTAAAAGTTTGTTACTTTTTATGTGAAAGCAACATGAAATTGCAGTATGGACAACATTCTTGAGCAAAGCAGGAATAGTAAAAACAACATAAATTCTTTAGAGTATTTTTGATAATACTGTGGTCCACACGTCCATTTCCAGCCTCAACACTGCTGACCAAGAGAGAAAGAGAGAAGCCCCTGCCAGGGTGGGGAAGAGGCAAGCAGGGGCTGTCTAGGTTTGAAAAGACAAAGTGTTGTCAAGATGCTGTCTTGGTTTGAAAAGACAGGTGTCTGTTAAGGAAAGCAGGAGCCTCCCCTGAAGTGGGAAATGTAAACTCCCTCCCTCCTAATTGTTATAATTTTGAAAATTAAGGGGCTCTCAGGCAAGGATATAGGAGCAGGAATAACAGTTCTTTATTAGGGAAGAGGAAAATGAAATAAAATAAAATAATAATAATGAACAATACAGTACTACAAAACAACACTGACAGAGTCAGAATACGACCTGAAAGCCTGTTGGTAGCAGTCCAGCTGAAGTAGTAGCTGCAGTCCTCTGCAATGACAGATGTAGTCCTGTTGCAGCAGTGATCCTGGAGAACGGTGGAGGTTTCCTCAGTGGGAAAACAGGCTGCTCCTCTGAGAAATCCAGTGGAGAAGGCTGTTTTTAGCGTCCCACAGCCTCAGGATATATCCACGAAGCAGTGTGTGGCTCCTCCCCCTTGGGCAGAGCATCTCCCAATGGGATGATGGAACTTTATCAGTCATGGAATGACACTCAATGGCCCATTAACGGGAGATATTTCCCGGAGGGAGGATCGATTTTGAAAGAGATAAGAAAAACTGCCTAATTAGATAAGAAAACTGCCTAATTAACATAGCATTAACTGTCACACCTTTAACAGATGGCAAATAGAATAAACATATTGTCTTTTAACCCACGACAGATGCACTGGGCTGGGAGGGGACATTTCTGCCCCTCCCTTCTGAACCGTGAGGCTTCTGGACAGACACTCGACAGCAGCACATTTCTGGCCTGTATCAGCCCCCACTGATATATGCAACTCAGTCAAGTACTGTCTCCTTTCAGTCTGAAGGCATTAAGGAAGGGACAGGAACAAGCTCCCAGTGCTGAACCAGTCAACCCTGGCCCTCTTCCCAGGAAACAACCAAAGTAGTTCAGACAGTCTACAAGGATGAGCAGCCAGCTGGCCACGGCCAGGGAGGGTGTCCTTTACACGGGGCTTTGCTGGTGTAGCACTGGTCACAACACTGCCTTTCATCTTCTGCTTTGCTCACGCACTTCTATATAATGACAGCCTTTTTTAAAATTAAGAACTACTGTAGCAAAATTGTATATCAAAACCTGTTCAAAGGAACACATCAATCAAATTCTGATCACAGGTATTCTTCTGTTATTTATTTTAAAACTCAGGTTTGTTCTTTGGACTCAACCTTTTCCACCTCACTTCAGATTGAAGTCAATAATGCTAGCCCATGTCAAACTGAAATCTATTCAAAATAACTGTCTTAGGAAGCCATGTTGTCTACTCCCTTTGGAAAAATAGATTTGTCTCATACCACTACAATGTGAAATTCTACTAAGATTCATGTTTTTACTTTTAAAGTTTATCTACATTTTTCCTTGTTACTTGTTGAGGATGGACTCTCATATCTCTTATTGGAAAATATTGTTGAAAGGTTACTTTTAAATTACAAGCTTATAACACAAACAAGAATCTTTTCTGTCAATCAGAAACTCTGACTGCTGAGTGTTGCCTTTGGACCATTGCAAAAAACCTCCACATCTTTAAGATGAAAATCACATGCATAGGTATCGCTGCTGAACTAGCCCATAGTTCAATTGTTAGAAATAATACTTAAAAAAATATATCCTTTAAAGGTACCTTTGAAGTGAGGCAAATATATTTTCTAAGAAGAAATTATCCTGGTTTATCTACTTTCCAGCTAAAGCAAGTTTTCACAAATAACCATTTTTGAACTATGATGAAAAAGGCATCAGGTAAAATGCCCTTGGTAGTGTTTCTAGGTAGAATTATGAGCAGATTAAATCATATCTTCTCTTATACACATGCCAGTGGTATGACTGTTGCAGAAGCAGATCTTTACTTGCTCATTTCATTTTTGCACCTGGTGAGAGATTATCTATTGAATTACTAAAGCAAAATTTACCTTTTCAATTTCACCACTGAGCTGAGAGATAAATTCCTACTTAGATGCTTGAATTCAAGCAGACAGGTTCTCCTCTGGAGCACTTTAGAGATTTCCATTCATTTGACATGGAAGGCAGGTGTTTATTTTAGGAGGCTTTCTCCACTAGACATCTAAAATTCAGATCCAAGCTAGACAGTCAGATGCAGAGTTGTGATACATAGATGCAAGCTGGGTCTTACCTCATATGATTAACATTTTATGAAAGTCAGATGGCCTTAAGTGAAATGTCTCTCCCAGTGTTCTTTCTGCCTTCAAATGGCCATTAAGATTCTGAACTATTTTTAGCATTTCAATATGATTTATTAAATATTAAAAATTTACGTAGGTAAAGGAAAATTACTGTGTATTGCTGTCAACCTGAAAAACAGCCTGATATGAAAAGTTTTGGAGTCTGTAACTCCCACTGTATTTGGGTCAGCACAAGACAAGTAATGAGGCAACTTCATCCTGCAACTACAGACAGTGAAAGGAGGTCAAGAAGTATGAATGCCTAAATGAATGAAGGAGCATACACTCTGAAGCTCGGAGAAAGAGAATGAAACAATTCCAAACCAACAGTTTTGAACTCATGTTGGAAAGTCATTAAATGATCCAAATTTGGATTAAATAGTCTCATCACCCAAGACAATAACTGTAGTAAAAAAGACATTAAATTTAAGAGCAAAATCAAAATCAAAGGAAACACTTCTCTATTAATAAAACAATATTTCTATTCAAGATAGAAGTACGTATATTCTGGAAGTATATATATTTAGTTCTATATACATTCCATAAAATGTTTTGGTTTTGTGACAAGAAATGATTTTATCAGGTTTCTCAGCTGAGCAGCTACTATTAAGGTGGTAGCAGATGTCCAGACTGCTGTCCAGAGCCTTGCTGCACCCCAGCTAGTCCTTGTTCTGCAAAGGCTCCTCAGAGCATTGATCTAACACTCCCCACAAACCACAGGAGGCTGCACTTCCCACACATTCCCATTTCTGTAGGTGTTATGCTAAACACTTGCTCTGAACTCATGGGGTCACACAAAGAATGTCTATACATCTTTAGAAGAACTACTGAATGGTAGCATTGTTAGCTGTGTCTTATATTGGTAAAAAGTCCTTAAGATTTGGAATAAAGTGAAGCAACGGAATGCTGAAATGTCTTCCAAAGCAATGGAAAGAATTATCTGAAACTAAATTAATAGATTAGAGTCAATCAAAGGTGTACAGTGCTTTGTGGACAGCTTCGTCAAACAACAGCTGCTGTAATAGGAACACATCTGGCACGTGGTGGTGATTTTAATCATGACAAATTGTGGGGGATATAAAAATAGGACTAATCACTCCGTATGAAGCATTAGTCACCAGAAATTAATGTGCATTCTGGAAAATAAATTAATTCCTGCTGTCCTTTCTGAAATACATATTATTAGATTTACTGATTTTTGACAGTGACTTTTCCAAGGTATAGTATTCAAACACAAAAAATTGCTTATTATCTCTCATAAAAACAGATGAAACATTTAAATACAGCATAAATTGTGTCACTGAAATTATCTCCTATTGTTGGTAATCTTGTAAAACTTAAACTACAAGGGAAGGGCTTCCTATAAAACAATTAGTTTTACGGAAGTAAGTAATCACAATCTAAATCTCAAAGAGGTACTCTACATTTGTACATAATTTTATTTTTAAATCAGTCATCCTGTAGTTTGAGTGAAACTCTCCACCCCAGCTGTGCTTTTCAAGGACAGCACTTGATCTGGAAGCTTCCACAGCTGCCTAACAATTCCTGCACATCTGCCAGCCCTTCACGTGCCTGGAGAATGCAGAAAAGAGCACAGATGTTATTTTGTTTTTTGAGATGCTTCATAAGCCCTCCACTTCTGTATCTCCTTCTGCCTTTTTGGCTGCCAACATCACAAACTCATCACAAAGGTTGCAACAGGACATAAAACCTGCAAACACGTGAACACACCCAGCTGTGGGAGGAACGGCAGAGGTGCACAAGATGCCAGCTCTCAGGGGGGCAATGTTTGCCTACTATGGTGCTTACCTACTGAGTTTGTTTTGTGAATACATCCAGGTGGCTTGTCCCTCAGAAACCATGATCCCTGGAGAATGAGCTCCTTAAAAGTGAGAGACAGCTCCACTGGAGTCAGATGTAAAAGAACAATGAGAACAGTTCAACCTAAGACAAGCTTTCTAAAATTGATATTATGTGGGGAAAGGACTATTACATATTTGCAAGAATCAATATTTTAAGAAAATCTATATAGTGTAAATTAAGTGATAGGGAAAGAGTAATGACCAATAAGAACAAGAGCAGTACAGCATTAAAAAGGTTAACATTTTACCTAATTAACAGAATAGTTTCTATGGCAGACTGAGAGAAAAGAAAGCAAGACACTCAAGGAGAGAGTTCTAGGGTAGGGAAATTCAAATGTATCTTGTAAACCTCTCTACCAGGCTTCTTAAGAGTTTCTAATTCAAATTCTTTAATCCTGCCACACCTCCTTCTCAAGTCAGTACTTTGAAGATTAAAGACTGGAACAAGTGCCAACAGGATCCTGCTCTTTAAAACGATCTACGAAGAGTAAACATTGCACACTAGCTCCTGAAGCTGTCGAGTTTTGGACCACTCTCTAATTTTTTCTTTTCTCACTTTTCTTTGCTATTTTCCTTTCTCAGTTGCCTGTTATGGGCCAATTTCTCAAATCAAATCTTTATCTCCATGTCAATAACAAAAATGATACTGCTCTGTATATACTTCGGAAAACCTGAATGGACTTACATGACAATCAGATTTTAAAAATTACTCCTCTTCCCTGCCAAATGAGATGGAATATTCAGATCCATGTACCTGCTCTTCTTTCATTACAATTCCATTGGGCCTAGACAACTAGTATACAAATCCATCAATCTATGCACTTATGCCTGTGTGAGTGGTGGGAAAACATTACACTTTAAATTGAAAATAAAGTAGGATGTCAATGTCTTGGGAACAAAAGAGAGTTTGATGATCACAATATAATCTAACAACACAGGCATGCCAGAACGTTCTAAATTTGCAAAATCTAACTCCTTAATAAAAAAGATTTTGCATGATAAACTACTACATTGGGACCATCAATATCAAGAAAATTAAAAGGTTTCTAACTGTATCCACAGAGCTTTCTTTCAACTAGAAAAAAGAAGACATTGGCAGCATCAGTAAGTAGCTGACAGACCTTTACAAAGGAACCTTTACCATAGTTATTAAACAAAAATAGATGTTTGTAATAGAATTTTGCCTTGCTCTGGTTCACCCTTGCTCATTCACCACATCCATTTGTGATCCTATGATAAGATGTTGACGTTTGTAGGTTTTGCTAGATCGACAATATGTAAGTGTGGGACACATATTTTAGCTCCCATTTTAATAGTAAAGCAAGCATATTCTCTTTGCAAACAGAACTTGTTTAAAATCATGGTTTTGGTTTCGATCATCAGATATGAATAATGTGAGTTGCTACCAAACCTTGCTTCATAACTCTTTAACCATTTGTATCCTGTGTCCTAGTTCTGTGATTCTGTGATTCTACAATATAGCTCTAAGATGCCAGCTACAGCCAACAAAGTTTGAAACATTTTGTTTCAATACAGGGAAAGGGGGGTATAGTGGCTGCAAATGGTATTGCCTTGGAGCCAGCCTCATTGCTTGAAACTGGTGCTGTTAAAAAATACTTGTAGACCTTATTAATCCAAAACTTTCAAAGCCTCTGGCAGCAACTTACCTGAAAAAGGTATGCTCAGGGCCTTAGAATGACCTTCTCCTCTAAGTCCTGTGTCCCAGTGCATGCACAGATGATGCTGATGTGGCAAAATGTTCGGAGTGTCTAGACTGTCACCTTTGTAAATTCCTATTTGCTTTCTCTTTGGTTTTCAAGGGATGATGGAAGCCAACACTGCCAGCGAAGATAATAAAAAAGAGCTACTACTACTGTGAATTGGTTTTTCAGGGTTGCAAGTTCTGCCAATGGCAAATTGCTCACAAAATGGCCCTGTATTAGCTTCCTGGAAGATGATCTCCTATGAGACTTTTTAGAAATATCTTGATTGCTCCATCTCTTTTCTTACGGTAAAGTAAGATTGCAAATGCCCAGAGATTTTCACTAATGAGATGTTCAATAAATGGTGGGAATACATTAACAGATTGTGATCCTTTGTGTCATTCCAGTGAATACAATTCTTTTCAATAGGAAAACCAACTCATAGTATTTTCCTTATTGAGAAATACAAAGTATTAAGACCTTCTGTCTCACATTAGAAGAGAGAAACAGCATCACCCTGTACCACTTACCACAGGCACAGTGCTAACAAGAAATCACAAATGCAGTGCTATTACTGAGAAACAAATGGGCTTTTTTGATCATAACTGAAATAAAATCTCTTCAGGAAATTTTGCAACAACTTAACAATTTAAAGTAGGAATCTCATTAATTTTCATTTTAGATACCATTTCAAGGCTTTCCACTTCAAACTTAGAATATGAATGTGCCATGAGTGTAGGAAGCCGCTTTGCAAAACCTTACACATATTATTACTATTTGTACAATTAAAACATTGACATTGCTGTCAGGCAGAGGAGCTGGTAGGGAAATGGGTGTCTGTGGCTGTGTTACACATGTGAAAAAGAGAAACAAGAACCCTAATGAAATTGTTCAGTATGTATAGTATGAGTGCCCCCACCTGTGGGTGTGTTTGGGAACACTGTGCACAGGAGCTTGGAGGAGTAAAGGAGAGAAGGAATATACAGTGGTATCTCTGGTTGTATCCTTCTGCCTTCCAGCAGTTTGCAGCCAGAAAGCTTTGTGAAAGAGAAACTATCTTCCTCCCTTTGTTTAGCAGTTCCTTTCCAGCTGTAAATTTGTTAGGTTTCCTGTACATATAGAATCATGGAATATCTCAAGTTGGAAGTGACCCATAAGGATCATCGATTCCAACTCCCTGCTCCTTGCAGGACTATTTAAAACTAAAAAAGTATTAATAACAGCATTGTCAGATGATAAGGCTTTTTTGAAATGATGTAAAGATGTGATACAAGATAGCTATTTTGACTTCTATACTCGGTGCAACAAGCACTTTCTAAGGGAAACGTTTGGAGTCAACCATGACCATGTTACCTTGAATGTGAACTTCTCAGTCTTTCTGAACAAAGCCTCCTATTGTTCTAAGAAATCTCTAAATTTCACAGGTTTTTTCCCGATTTCCCTTTGGTTTGTGGGGGATTTTTTTGTTTAGGTTTTTTTTGTTTGTTTGTTTTTGTTTTGGTTTTTTTTAAGCTGCAGCGTGCCCAAATGAGAAGAAAATCTTGCTTCATCCTTGTAGGATACAGGCAGAGAGGCCAGGACAGAAATGCCTAAAAGAAAGAGAGCAGGAAACAGTCTCCATGAAGCACAGGGATGGAACTGCTATACTTCAGTTTAAATACTGATGTCAAGATCCTGAAAAGCATCACCTGCTTTACTTAAACACAGTATAGACACATATGTTCAGGCCTAAGGGAGGACTTGGGGGAAGTTAGCACCCCTTGGGTCCAACTCCAAGTCCTTTGGTGAGAAGCATTCCACATTTGAGTCAGCACCTGCCCCACAGAAAGGAGCCCAGGTGCTGTATAGTGGCAGTGCAACAGGTTACAGAGGGATGTCTCACCAAGGTCATTTAGGACATCTGCAGAAGTTCCTGACTAAAAGAGAAATTGTGTCTCATCAAAAAGTGGCTGGTTTATTTATTGCAACATGAAGCTTTTTCTAACCTACACTTCAGTTTTCTTCTTTTGAAGCAATGTACCATGAAGAGATAACTACTGTAGATCAATTGAAGTTATTATTTCTAGGCTAGAGTTCTACTTCTTCCAAATCAAATCTCAAACCTTCCTTCTTTCAAATGTCTTTTTAATTTGCTATGAACAAAGGAAAGGAAATCTATCATTGAGGAATGAGATTTGGGCTTACATTTGATCATTTTCCTTTAACACTGTAGACTAACACAAAGAAATCTTTATATCACTGAGCATTTCAGATAAGAACTGACAATATCTACTTGTGTATGTCAACAGAGGCATCAGTAGACTTTATTCTGTCTGCAAAAAAAAGATCAGGCTGATCCTTCTCCTTCAGCTATGTAACACAAGCTTTTAAGAAGTGACTGTAAATATTTATTTTTAAAGCCTTTGTTCCTGTGAAATGAATTCATGCCATTTACACTACTGGTCTTTACTTGTATTTAGAAAAAGCTGAGATCCACTGAATTATCATCAGCAAACTTCTCATTTTCCTTACCTGATAACTAGGAATGCTCCAGGCCAGAGTCCCTTTGTTGCAATCACAGGTACCAGGTCTGTGTGTGAAGGTCATTCTCTCCCACTGCTCACCAGCTGTGCCCACGGGGGTGCTGTGCCTCCCAGCACAGTCACAGCACTGCGCCTTCTGGGTGTTCACCACCCACTCCAAAAGGGTGACAAAATGCAATAGCTTGGACCTCTGTCCAGCTGTTTCATCAAGCAGTTGTGCACGTGGTATTTAGGGCAGCCTGGCTGATTGGCACTGATTCATTAAGCCACAATAATATGGTTCTCTTGTTACCAGCACCCTACCATACCTGCTAGCACAAACCAGGGAAAAGCAGGAATTCAGCCCTTTGTACTTACAATCTTTTCTGTTGTTTTGCAGTCTGGTACTCTCACTTTTTGAGAAATTCTGATTGCTGACATTTTATTTAGGATTTAAAAAAATCTGAAAATTAAGCCTACCATTACTACTTTTTGAATTTTATAATTTAATAACCAGGTTTCTTCTTGTACAGCAGAGGCTGCAGATTGAAATGAATGCCGCATGAAATTTGTACCTGCTCTAGGTAGTATCAAAGAGTAAACATAATATTGCCAAGACTGTCTTGCACTGATCATTGCTGTGATTAGCATATGCAACATATTAATTTAACTGGGTGGTTACTACAACCAACAGTAAAATTAGACAGTTATTAACAGCATAAAGTGCAAATAATTGGAATACTTCCCTAATTTGTTAGGTAAATAAGAAAAACAACTTGTGAATATGTATTTTTATATTCTATACTCAACATGATACTGTCAAAGACACTTCAGCTATTGATACTGTAGAATCATAGAATTATTTCAGTTGAAAAGGACCTTCAAGATTACCTAGTTATACAATCCCCCCTTCCCAGAGACAAGATGATTCATTTAATCAGGAATTTCCTAGTTAAATGTTTTAATAAATACACATATGTTCGCACAGGCTTCATTTTCTCATATTTAGAAAGAGTAAAATGAAATTTTTTGAAAAATTGAAGAACAGAAATACATGCTTTCTATTTATTTTTAGTTCTGCTGCTGTCACATTTCAAAGTAGTTTGAGAATAAAGGCTTGCAACTATTCAGTTATGAATCACTGCCAAACCCATATCCTCCTTATAAAGTAGAGCTAAGCCAAGCCCTCCCAGCATGTGTCACTGAGCTGACATCTGCAGGACAAGTGTGTTCCTAGGAACCAGGCCCAGATAATAAAACTAAAAGGAACACAGAAGGTGCTTATACACCAGTTTGGTACCACTACCATCTTTAAAGCTGCTGCTTCACTCTCACAGGACCTTGAGCTGAGCATAAGGCATTCTCAGGTGCCACCTGAGAGCAAATTAGCTGCTCAGAGATCCAACATGGGCTAAACTTTACAGCTTCCCAGGACCCAAGACTATTTCTTGACACAAGTCTCTCCAATTCTTTCCAGCTGGGATACATTCTCCGCATGCTGGTGGATTTATAGATGGAGATGGAAAGACATGGAGACTCTTACAAGTTTTGACTTCGAAAATATCACAGCTGGGAAATGGTTTTGGGTGTCTTGGAGATTGCCTATATGGTGGCTCTGACAGAGAATTGGTTAAGCAATGGACTAGCACTGAGTTGGGAGTTTTCAGTAGCTCCTTATATAATTTCTCTCTTTCAGATATAATTTCTCTCTTTCCAGATTATGAAGTATTGTAGTAGTGCAAAGTATGAAGTATTATAGTGGTGCAAACTAGAGATGTTTTAAAGGAAGAACAGTGAAGACCAGGCGACTCCAAGCTTTCTGCATCAGTGATCAGTGATCGAACTTCCTTGGGGGGTACCATACATCATTTATATGCAAGCTTTTATTTAAAAATTATATTAAACTTGACTGATACAATTATCTGATATGGACTCACTGACATATGATGGAACCACAAACTACAAGTAAGACCATTTTTAGTTTAGGTTAGCCTGAACCCTGATCTTTCCCCATAGTAACTTGGAGGTGTTATTCCCTGGCAGGCACTGGCATCACATAACAAGGGGTGTTGTTTTTAGCCATTCTGGTATCAGCATTGTGTGATACCATGGCAGGCAGTGCAGGAAGTTCTGGGACTAAAACCCTACAGACAAATAAAGTACCCTCTAATCATATGAAGGCAATCATTCATAGCTAAATAATCTTGTTTAAAAGATACAGAGAAACTCACAGCTCCACATTTTAGTGCCATGGCAGTTGTGCAAAAAAATTTTGAACGTGTTTCCAGCAGTTACTGTTTTATCACATATTTTCTTCTGCTAAAGTTCCAGCTCTTGGATAATTGATCACATGAGCATTTTAAGGTTTTTCAATAAAAATGCTTATAGATCATAACATTGTGAAAAGAAGGTCTGAACCAACCATCCAAGTACAATTTTGTGTCCTCAGAAACCAGGCTTGAAAAACACAGTGACATTTTTTTTAGGACCATAAGAAGAAATAAGCATATTGTGTTTTGTAAAATTATGCCTTGACTGTGAAGAGCAGTTCACAGCTTTTGAGTGCTTATGGCTGATGATAGGATTCCAAGTTCTAATAATTGGAGCAGCATTTGTGAATACATTGAAAAAAAAAACCACTGGACACCTCCTCAGCCCAAATGCTGTATGTGCATGGTATATTTTAGGACATCCAACAAGGCAAATAGTGACCAGATGTGTTTTTATAAATGTTTTCATGCCTATGAAAATGAAAGAGCAATGAAAGAATGAGAAACACTTCAGAAAATCTTCTGTAAATTCAAGAGAACATCTTGTTCCACTACATTTCTAACCAATGAGATGTGAAATCACCAGACCCAAGTCAGCAATAAAGTAAGTTTGACTTCAACTTACAGATTTTTTAAATGACTATCACAACTTGAAGATATTGAGATAAATGAGATAAACTTCTTGAGACTGGCAATAGCTAAAAGCATGGCTTTTAACTTGAAACTGATGTATATTTTAACAGATGCTAGAAATCTGATCACATACTGGATAGCCCTGTGAGGCAGCATGCAGAGTAGAATGAAAGTAATGCCACTGGCCCAGTGATCATACATTTTACACACAGGGCAAAGCAACCAAGAGAAGAACAGGAGATGGATGATACAGATCAAACCCATCTTAGCAAGTCAGTAAGTTAGTCAACACCACAGATGCTCCTCAGTCTCTATATTTTCACATTTTTGTAAACGGGGGGGAAGATGTTAGTATTTGCATTACGTTTGTTCGGTTTTTTCAGAGCAAAAATTGCAGAGCCTGTGATCAGCTAAGCCATACTGCTGTGGTTGATTCCTATTAATTTTACAATAAATATGCCCTTACAAATTCCTGAAAACATAGATGTGGAAACAAGAATACTCTCTGTGGGCCTATTAAGAGCACCACAAAAACCCCCATTAACTCAGAAAATGAATTAAACATTGTAAAATTAATTCCTACAGTGCCACCTTGTGTTCAGATACATTTTCTAATCCTTTCAACCCCTCACCCGTTTATTTGTGCCAATGAAGCCTTCCAGCCCTGGAAACTGATTCACCCCAAGACTAGTTTAACATCTCCTTGGGCATTGGAGAAGCTGCTTCTCACACCCTTTATCATTAAACTCCTTCCTGGAGTTCCACAGACCTCAGTTCAGAACCCAGATTCTTCTAGAGCTGGTATATTCCTTAAACCATTACACTACCTGGCAGTTAGGCCTTTCCCTGATAAACTGGGAAACAGGAAAACTGCCTGGAGAATGAATGAACTTGCTGCATTTTGGAACTTTCAAGCAAAAGTTTTTGCAAAAAACATTCAAGCAAATTACATTAATCTGGCTACAACAGGCCACAAAGATCTATATACAAGTATAGATCCAGATTAAATCTCTCTCCACACAGAGGAGTTTTTAATTTACCAGCAACTCACTTCTAGCTGCAAAAAATGCTGGTGAGGAAACACAAGCAGTCATTCTATATGCAATATAACACTAAAGTAGGTCACTTCTATTCTGTAAGAGAAAACTTGCAGAATTGCAGGGTAGCACAGTGAGGAAGGTGTAGGTAATAATTATTAAAACTCCCTGAAATTTCTCCGAAAACTAGGTGAAGGAATTCTGCTGAAGTTCAGCATATTATGGTCATTTCAACAACATTGCGAGAAACTAGATGCTGTTCTCAAACCCCCAAAGCAGAAGATTTATTTGTTTAAAAAGGTATGTTATTTACATCTAGACATACTTTTAAAGAAGTTTAATTGACCACAGTTCAAGGATTTCCTTGTACATAAGGTTTCCAGATACAGCAGAGACATCAAAGAGGCATATAAACCAGAATTTGTGGATAGGAGATACATCTACATCTACTGTGCAGATTTGAGGAATTTAGGGTGCACACAGGAGTTTAGCTGGGCACAGGGCTCTATTTCATCCCTTGTGGTATGAATATCAAACATGCAGCACCACTTGGTGCTAGCCTAGGATCAGAAAAGCTTACCTGGTTCAGTTAACTGCACTGCTGCACTCTTGCTTACAGAGCGCCGGGAGGCAGAGCTCACTCCTGCACAGCTTTGTGAGGCTGCTCCAGAGAAGGGACCTAACAGGAGCATTCCCTTCCAGGGTGCCACAGCCACACAGGCATTGTCCTGGGGAATGAGTCATGGAACACGATGCAGAGATTTCTAAACCTCATATTTTATCCAATTCACAAGCACCTTCTCTGCCAAAGAAGACCTTCCAAAACAGCAAACTCTAAAACACCTCCCATGGCCTGGTAGCATCCTCTGTGACACTGCTGATCTCACTGAGGCATGCTGTGGTTTAGTGAGAATGAGGAAGGACAGGAGAGCGACCAGGAGGTTCCAGGTAGCTTGTGGCAGGAGGAGTTATGGAAAGGCTATCCCAGGAGATGGCAGCATGACGCAGGATTGTGAGCAGTACCACCACCAGACACACTTGGCTGTAACCAGGCGCATGAACAATGCTGCTGGACACTGCTAAGTGCTCACCTGCTGCTGTGTGTCAGCACTTCTGGGCCCACACACTGTCCTCACTTCAGTGACAAGTCTGTCAAGTGCCATTTCAAGCTAGGAAGACTTAAGTCACTAATTCCAAGGTATGAAAAGCTGCTTTTATCAAAGACTGACAGAAGGGCTGAGGTAGGATAGGAGCTCTAGAAATCATCTAATCCCTGCTCAAGCAGGGTCAGCCAGAGCCAGTTTCCTAGGACCACATCCATGTATCTTGAATATCTCCAGGGATGGAGGCTCCACAACCTCTCTGGGCAATTTGTGTCAGTGTCCACCATAAAGCCCCAGCTGTGGTTCTCCAGGACCTTTATCACCTCTGCCAGAGTGGAGGGAGCATTCCCAGATCAAGCAGCTGAGGTAATACAGCACTCGACAGTCCTAGCGCCCCTCCAGAGTGCGACTTACTTTTTTGAGTTTTAAGAGGACTTTAAATATTTGAAGAGTGAATGTGTGAGCCTTTCCTTCACCAAATGCCACAACTTTAAAGAACTGTGAGATTCAATAAAACACAGCTCAAAAAGCAAGATGCAAAAGAGAGCAGATGTAAGACAAAAGACCTCGACATTTCAGCTAATTTGAGCCTGTGTTTTGCAGACTACCAGTGTAGCTGGCAGAATTCCATTAATATGTGCCTATCTGCATTTGTTGAACTAAACATTTGTACACAGTGACTTCTCCTTAGGCAGAGCAATCCAAAGGCTCGCACACTCTTTGCAAGCTCTTTGCCTTCTTTTCTCTCTCTAACTTCAGACTGCAGCTGCAAAATCAGATTCATTCCTGAAGTATGAAAAGCCTCTTTACATATGCAGCCTCTCCACACTCTGTCATGCCAAAGATCTTGTGTCCTGAGCTCAGGACGCTCTGACCAGGCCATGGTCAAAAGAGGGAGCACAAGCCCCTCTGCTGTTATTCTCAGGACTCCATCACCAGCAAAGATACTCAGTTTATTTACTTCTACTTTTTTTTTTTTTTTAACATGGCATTTTCAGTTCTAAATAATTTATGGAAGCTGTTTAGAAATTCAGAACACTCCTCATCACACAATGCATGAAATCTGAAGATAAATGGATGGTGATTTAGGGCCCGAGAAAGAAGAGTTCAAAATCAGGCAGGATTTATGGTTACTTCAAAAATACAAAAAAAATTCCTCAGACCTGAAGTTATGACTTTGAATCCTTGATCAAAACAAATCCTGGCTCACTAGAGAGTTTATGTGTATGTATATGTATGTACATGTATTGCATCTATATGTATGCATGCTTGCATGTATGTATGTATGTATGTGTGTTTTAGCACACCTAAAATGAGAGTGAAAATTTCTATCCTTTTACAAAGAAGGAAGGAAATCTCCTTTTAGCAGGTGGGGACAATCAAACACCAAAGACACAGCAGGGACCTTGGGCAGACTGCACCAGTGACAGGGCTGGCAGGACAAACTTGAGGCTTTAAGCTCACAGCTGAGTGCAGACCCCTGTGCCTGTGCTGAAGGGCTCAGCTCAGCTGAATGTGCTCACAGTTTACAGACTGAGCCATCTCTCCTTTTCTGTACTCTGATCCCAGGCAGAGCAGCTACATGGCTGCTTGAATTTCTCTGGGCTGCTCGAATCTGGGAGGCTTGACTCCCACTCTGTTGTCACAAGCTCAAAACCACATTGTGCCAGCGATGAGAAGGCATTGAATTGTCACGTCTGGTAAGAAAGGAAACATGCAGGGTATAGCACAGCAAGAAGAGCATCCCATGGGAATGCTCTTGCTAACAGTATATGGGGGTCTGTGAGGTGTACCTTTGGAAAAAAAAAAGCAGATTTTTAAGACAGAAAGGAAACAATTACCCACTAGTTAGTTTACTAGTTAGTTTACACAGGAGAGGAAAGTATTGATTTATCTATGGGTATTGTGACACAACCAAAAAGAAGCATATGCTTTTGGCTGCAAAAAGTCCTAGAGCAGCAATAAACACAATGAAATCTTTGTGCAAAGAATCATATCAGTTTCATTAAGGTCAGACTTTGAGGAAAATCTATAGCATTGCCAATTCTCCCAATTTCATGCAGATTCTCAAGACACCTGCTACTCTGCTTTTACCACAACTGTGGATGTGTCCCTGTGAGAATTTAAAATACTTTAAAAAAAATTCCTAGTGCTGTTAGCTAGGGAAACATGGTCAAAAACATGATGCACATGCACTCTGAGGTTCAGTCACAAGATGACAAAGAATAGGTAAGAGCAATAAAATGTCACATTAATATTATTATTATTATTATTATTATTATTATTATTATTATTATTATTATTATTACATCTGCTGCTTTTCAAGCCTTCCCTTGTGGATTTCTGACTGGCAGTTCTGGAAAGCTTAGTGATTAAAATACTGAACATCCAAAAAAACCAGCAGATGCAGCTACTGAATTTACTAGTGCAGTATAAAGTGAAAAGGAGGCCTGGGTATACAATTGCAAAAATCTGGGCTTGAACCAACAGGTGACTAGAAGGGCTTCTGCCTCCCAACAGAGAGAATGAGTAAAGAAAACAAAAATTTACATCTCCTGTTTCATCGTAAATCAAAAGATGTGGAGAGCTTCAAGTTCCTCAGAGAACCAGTTAGTCAGAAAATGAAATGAAACATGGACCCTCCAGGCAGTGCCTCATTAGTGGCATTCCCAGCATTCAAGCTAGTAAGCCCCAAGAAATGCCAACAGCAGGATAATAGCAAGGCTCTCACTAGGTCTCAGGCTTCTCAGCAACACTAACAAATCCCACTTCTTCTCAGTCCATTAATTTTTCATCTCTTAGCTTACTCAGTTGTACAGCTATGAGCTGGTCAGAAAATAATTGCAAATTATGCATCACCAGGTGTGTAAGTCTTATATGCACTAGCCCCTTTCTTCACTTACTTTGACTGGGAATGTGATACATAACAGAAACCATGCAACAATCCCATTGCAAGGATTGTTGGGGACATAGTGAGCATCTTTTCATGAAACAGCACTCAAAGCCAGTTTTTTCGGAATGAAAGAAAGGATTTGACTTTTGAAAGGGCATAATGTTTTGATCCTGATTTGCACAGTAATGTTTGCCAATATTCAGTGCTGCTGTCCTCAGAAAAGTCTGCTTCTTCCCCAGCTGGTGCCCAGGAATAGAAACAGGAACCTGCACAGTCAGTGCCAGCTTACACATGACCCATTTGGCTGCCAGCTCTGGATATGGAGAAATATACTTGCTCCTGAGTCACTCTGAGTTCATTTCCCAGTGCTCTGGTAGGGTGAAAAAGTATAATGATTAACAAGAGCAACGTTTTCATCAATTTTAAGGAGCTCCTGAAACCATAAGGATGCTATAAAGTCACCTCAGTACAAATCTCAATGGGCTATATCAAACTACTTTTCCTGGGACTGCTGAATCTTGTATTTATCCACCTTTCAATATTAAAGCAACAAACTCAATATTGAGCAACGGCAATATGGTAAAGATTTATTGTTAATTCCTCTTAACCAGAGTCTTCAGGTCTCTTCTTGTTGGCTTCTCCTACTTATCCCCTCCTTACTGCTGCTCCTTCTCCATCCATCCTGCCATCACCTCTTACAACAGCTTTGCCCAAGCAGTCTGGCACACTGGCCTGTAGCAGTGGCCTTCTTGCAGCCCCAGCAACTGCCTTATCTGCTTTCAAAATCCTGACAGGAAACATGCAAGTAGAAGGCTTGAAAACACAAGAAAGATTTTTCTTAACACTGCTGCTGTCACCCCTCTGGAGCAGACAGCTTGAGCTCCCAACTCATCTTTACAGTGGGAGAATTTAGTAAGTTGATACCAGTGCTCTACATTGAAGGCTCTATGAAGCCTTCTGCTCATTAGAGCTTAAAATGTGCCTCCACTGAAAATCTTAATTATATTCATGACAGCTGCCTTCACCCCTTTATACCTCTCTGGGTATAAACTACATGTTTACAACATATCTTCTAATGTTTCTTCACATCACTAGAATTACAGAAAGAAGTTTCTATGCAAACGAGAACAACACTCAGACTCCCTAAAGTTATTTGTGCCTTTTGGTAGGACACAATATGCTTAGTTCTTCATTCTGATTTTTCATGCCCCTATCATCACTCATTTTGAGCACACTACTGTGAAATTGCACAGTAAAAGGAAATTAAAGATCAAAGAGATATGAGACAAATCCTATGAATTTCAGCGTAGTCTTTAAAGTATTGCAACCCTGTACTTTCCACACCTGTCCCCTACTTACTTCACAAGTTATCTGCAAGTAGACTGTGTGTGCTACTTCCCTGCAAACACTGCATGGAAAGTCAAAGGAGGGACTTTGGTGAACTTAATATGAGACATCACATATGTAAGAGACCACAAAATTGTGCACTTCTTTGCTGTGTAGAAAGCAAAGGACTAACTTGAAAGGTCGCTGTGGGTATATCTCTACAGCTTGGTGAACACTGCTTTGGGAAAGTCCATGTGGGCTGCTAACTACACAAATGACAGGGACTTTTGCACAGATTGGTGTCTGGTGACACCACAGAGTGCTGCGTCATTAGGCTGATTATCAGATCCATTCCTTGATGTATCACCCAGGCTGAGCCTAGCACTGCTGAAATTATTTCAGAGCTCCTGACCCTAGAGCAGGCTCATTCAGGGCAACTGTGTGTTCTTCCACGTAGGACTGGACTGTCCTGTATGACTTTCCCTGCGTGCTGCAAGGTATGGAGCACACCTTCACAAACTTTTAACCATTTGCTCCCTTGTTGATCAAGTGTATGTTATGAAGATCAAGATATATTAAAGTTGGTTTATTTGCAGATGAATTTAGTATTCCCAAATTTACAACCAGGCCAAGGCACCTTGGTAAGCATCAAATGGCAAAAGAAAAATGAACTTAAATGAAAACCAGACTTCTAGGAAAACTCCCAGTGTCAGAGATTTCCGTGAAGACAGCAGAGAAAGAAATTCAGAATTAGATTATAGTTGAAAAATAGTTACCATTTAGCTGACATCAAAAGGAAGGTTTGAGAGATTTAATATAGTGTGAAAACCCCAGAGCAATCTCATTAATAGAACTGCTAAGAGAGAAAGTAATGCTTTTCACTTGCAAAACACTTGCATTTAGAAGGAAAGTCTCTACTATTAATTAGGATAGTGCCAATGTTTCTCAGGAGTAATCTGGAAGTACAGAATATTCATCTCCAGATGAAAATACCTCCTTGTGAGAGAACATTATTTCCTTTCAGATCCAACCCATGTGTATTATCTCCCATGTGTTATGGCTATGAACTTGTGCTTGAAACATGAACGTAGGGCAGTGGGCAAATACTTCATTATCACTGACCCTGCTACGTATCTGTAATTGAAATCTCCAGCCAGCCAGGGACAGTGGTAGTTAATACTAAACCCACTGGCCTCAGAAAGCAGCAGTTTCTAACAAATCTGAACAACTTCCTTCTATTGCAAGTGCCAGGAAAGAATAGAAAAGTCAAAACTATCCAATACTCTTGAGTGAAGGGAAAAATATGAAAAGATATTACTTAGCAACTTGTGACAATTCATGATGAGAGAAAACTTTCAGTTAAGAAGTACCCGTTGGCTTGCAGATGCATGCCCACATCAATCATTCAAGAAAAGAACATTCCTATAATAATTTTAATAAGAAATACAAAATAAGCAATTCTGTCTCACAAAACCTATATAGGAGTCAAATTAATTTCTACCTTGCATGATGGGAGTTTAGTGGAGACATACAAATTAATTCTTAATTAGCTAACCTGGATCCTGGGCATGGCATTGGCTTTAATGGCATTTCTTATGGCATCTAAGCCTAGCAGCCTGTCTGAGAGGCAGGGTAAACTAGCCTAGATGGATCACTCTGTAAACATCGCTGGAGGTCTGTGAGAGCCTGCACTAAACTGTAGTGCTTATACAGAGTTTGGTTTAAGCCACAAAGATGTAATCTGACTCATGTACACCAGGAAATCTGATGTGTGCGCCAGTGTGCCAACAGCAGTGGCCTGAGACCCTGGGAAACAAATATGTCAGCTGATGACAGGGTTAAACTTAGGTCAGATAATCCCTCTGCTTGAAAATAAGCAGTGAAGAAAGCACAGCTAGAAGTTGTAATTGCTGTAGCTCACTGAGTGTTCCCTTGGGCACTGTATTCTGAAGCCTGGAATAAAAGTTATCAGCATCCTGAATGGAGCTGTCAAGCCACACCTGTTAGCAAAATTGGTTGATAAGATGAAAAATCCCCTTTTACTTGAAATTGATAGAGGCATTAACTCAGGCTTGCCAGAAGAAGCCTCTAACAATGATGACATCTGAGGCAATTTGAAACCATCCAGAACTCCTTGATGGGCTTCTTTGAGTTGGGCTCCCAAGGGATCCTCGGAAATAAGCAGAGCCTTGTATAAAAATCTTTCCACGGTTGAATGTTTATATAGCAGAAAACTCTGAATCTCCTCCATGGTAGGTATTCTTTAGAAGTGCTAAGAAGTTGGAAATGGAAGACCTTGGTGGTCAACACTTATATGTTTGTCTTAAGTCACAAGTTAAAATAGTTTCTTTTTCAGTGTTTTATGGGATGATTCTTAAGAAAGTATTTGAGAGGGCCCCCAATGGCTTGTGCAAAATCGGAGAACTCAGGGTATACACCACTACAAAAAACTTCTTACCACCCAAAGCAAGGCAGCAAAGAAAATCCCTAAGGCTTTGCTCTGTTAGGAAGAGGTTTTTCTGCTGTTCTTCCTGACTAGATGTTAAAAAGTCGCAGCAGAGGCATTTTATCCACTGAATGTACGTGAGATTTCGAAAGACAGAGAAATGTATTTTTACCTGTTCATGTTATGAAAGTAAAAGTCCTTAAGAAATCACCTACAGGAGCCTGGGGAACTTCCACTGGTTTTTCAGTAAAGCACAGATAGGAAAAATCTTGTCTGATTTCTAAACAGTGAAGAATATCTTCTTGGTAACAGTGTACTCAGTATGTATCACCATCACAGGAGGAAGATGTCACTTGCAAAAATTTACATATTTTCTAATGGTGTTACTGCTTTTCTTGTAGAAGCTGATGGTTCTGCTTGTGAGCTGTCACTGCTACAGAACACAGCTCTACACCATTTAGTTTACAGACAGGGCTTGAAGACCAGGGAACATTCAAACCACATGAATACTGTTCTCAATGGAATAATTCATAGCTTTTCTCAAAGGATGGAGACTCAAGATATTCTGAAGAGAAGCCAAAGTAGCTGAAATGCTCAAGGGAAGAAGAATTAATTGCAAGAAGTTTCATGTTAGGCATTTAATTTTTTCAAAGCTTGCTGATCCATGCATTGGACACAACATATTTGTCTCAAGGCTGATAGTGTCTGCAAGGCTTATTTGTACATAATCCCTCTGCAACATAAGCAGAGAGGCAATTTTTGTTAGAACTGTTTAAGGAAACACAGAAAATTGGTGAATCATACTAGATAAGCAAATGTACCCTCTGCCCTCATGAGAACAGCCACAAACAACATTACTGGGAATCTCTCCTCAAGTCAGCCCAAAAAGAGTTCACAGAATCTAAAAGTTGACCAGAATCTCCACTTGTTCAGCACAATCTGCATCTCTAGAGCATGGGAAGAAAAATGTGTGCTTACATTGCTCATTGTCTGAACAATGTCAGCTGCAGGTGGATGGCTAGCATCTGCAGCTGACTTGGGGCAGAAATAGCCACTCAATACCAAGAAGCACTTGGGATTCTGTTTCATCACTATTACTATTCTTACCTAATACAAAACCTTTTAGAGATGCCCCATTATCAAGAGAGCCATGCTATCCACATTTCAACTCTGGATATTACACTAAATACATCTCTATTTTTACTTGCATTCATTAACACTGTGGGGTTTATATTTTCACAATAAAAAGCAATGCTGAGCTAATAAATATCTCAGCTCTCCAGACAAGTGCTAAGCAAATCTCCCACAAGCCTCGGGCTGAAACTGGTGAGATCTGCAGTAAGTGGTTTTGCAGAAATTCTTGGGAGAAGCATTTGCTAAACATAGCCAGTACCAGGCTTTTTTTCCTTTAAGAAAAACTGGCATCTTGAAGAGTCATATTTTAAGGAAGACAGCCTAAGGCAACTCATTTTCTTAAAAGAAGCCCAATCCAACAAGAAGCACATGATTTTCAGTGCAAAATTAGTTCTCAAATGTCACAATTGAGCCCCTCAGGCATAAGAAGAGATATATTCTAGACAGAGAAGTTCTCTGTCTAGAGAGGCCCTTCACCTCCTTGAGACCCTTGAAATCTGCTAAGCTTGAGAGATAATAAATTTTTTTAAGCCTTCTCCTCTTGGGTGAGCTTCAGCATCATAGAGTCATCAAGGAGGTTCCTAAGCCCTGCTGCAGGTTTTTCTTCACTATCTGACATAATCTGAAATGTGGTTTCTAGAAAAAAAAACAAAACTGCCCATGACTTCATCTCCAGAGGAGCTGTTCTGAAATCTGGTTGATAAACTCATAGCTATTATGACCAAACAAAGACTATGAATAGAAGATACAAAATTATTTTCACAATAGACTTTTCATATCAGATTCAGCACAGATTTTCCTTTCTAATGATGATAAACTAATCTCCATGTTTCAGAAAGATCAACTCTGTACCTGGAGGTCAAGAATTTACATAAACCTGGCTATTTTCTCCACCACCAGCTCCACCGGGGAGTTGAGTGCAATTTGTGAAAAGTGCAGACAAGCAAGTAAATTCTAAGGGTAAAAAATGTCTATTCAGTGCTCTGAAGCACTGAATGTAATTCTTAATGCATTTTGCCTTAGCAACACTTCTTGTGTCTCAGAAGCATCTCCATGTAATCTGAAGAGACGGATTCTAGCAAGTCAAACCAGCCTAATTTTATGTGTACAGCAGGATGTTTTCTCAGTGGAATCCTGCTAAAATCAAGATCATGTACAATTAGTTTCCTCTTTTTAAGTTATTGCATTAAAAACCAAACATGTATAGTGCAGCCTTGAAGTTCACAACCTCCCTGAAGTTACCTGCAGCTATTTGACTCCTGCTCTGTTCTGATGTGATGGCACTTTATCAGCTTTTGTTACCCCATTGACTGCTTGATGTGAAGTCTAGCATATGATTTATAAATATTCTTTCTGTACTCAAAAGGTAACAAGACAACTCATATCTGGTCTGCTTAGGTGCTTCTAACACATAAAACAAACAAGGAAAAATCACTCTTACTTTCCCCTTAAGGCAATTTTTAGCATTTCTTCTTGAATGCTTCCTCTCCAGGCTATTCATATCCTGGTACTAAGATGTCATTCAGGCATCCAAAAAAACCTCCCCAGGGACGTGGTGAGAGGACTCCCCATCACTGGAGGTGTTCAAGATACAATGGAACAGGGTGCTAGGTATTCCCAGATGATCTTTTGAGGTCCTTTCCAGTCTGGGCTGTTCTATGATTCTGTCTCACATACAGTGGTTTCATGAGTCTGAAGTGTGTGAAATTTTTTAGCTTTAATTGACCAGAAAGTACCTTTCTGTACTTTTTAGTCCTTTTTTTCTGGCGAATTTGGTACATGTGATGGAATATGCAAAAGGTATGTGTGCCCAAGTGCAAAAGCACACTCAGGTTCTTCAGCTAAGTATGCATGAACTACATACATCAGGATATTCATTAAATGCAGATCACATTAGTAGTATATTGCCCAATTTTACATAGCAATTTTTCACTGTTTGAGCACTCTGCGGCTTAAATAACAAAACCAATTTTTCTGTTTTAAAAGTTACTCACATTGAAAGCTTTAGATGAAGACTGATAGTTCTGCCCATTGTATAGCAATGCCATTTTTCAAATAGGGGCCTGCAAGTGAGGCAACCTGCTGGTTTTACTACTCCCATAGTAGACTCAAACTCTCAGAGAGCACAGGAGACCTTGTAAAGGACTGTGATTTACTGATTCATGGTCTTTTGAGGGAAATGTAAGATGAGATCCGTAGAAGGAACTGGCACATGAAAAAAAGCAAAGATAAATGCAGGGAAATTTACAAAAGGACTTGACTTCAAATAGAGGTGGTACTTTCTTCCCTTAATTGTTTTCAAATCCCAATGGCACCTCAAAAGTGTTTTCAGCACATTTTCAGTTGCTGAACACAGCCAAACCTTTTTCAACAAAAGGTTGAAAATATACAACATACAGTTGAAAATATATACAGTTAGCCAAAAAATGGTTTTGGCATTATGTGACAAGAAATGGCCAGGATCCTTTTATCTGGCAAACAGTTTTAGCAAGCTACATGTATTAAAAACCCAGCAGAGCTCATACAAAACACTTTTGTGGAGGTGTCACTGACCATGTCCTCGGGTTTCTGGTCACACCTCTGCTGTCTGACCTCCTGTTCACATGCAACCGTCAGTTCTGCTTTAGCCATGCAACTGCTCAAAGCCCAGGGCTTTGTAATGCCAAAGAGTTTACTTCTTGCTCACACCCAGAATTTTATATATATATGTCATTTATATATATTTATAAATATTTATATTTATATGTCATTTATAGATGTCAGTGTGTTTGTGATAAAACATATTGCACATTATGCAACATTTATCCTCATTCTTTTAGACAGACATCTACAGACAGTTGAAAAGAAATAAATAAATGACATATAGCTATAAAAAGAGAGAAATTAAACCCACAAATCAAGGTAATGTCAGGAAGGAAACAAGTTATCACCATGCCTTTTCTTTAAAAACCAAACCAAACCAAACAACCACCCAAACCTAGTATTTTCAAACGTATGACTTTGGACACTATTCTTTAAAATTCACTCACCGCTCCCATTTCACATCTCAGAATTTAATCCTCCAAGCCTGTATGAAAAATCCCATAGCTCTGTGAGTAATTACTACTTGTGATAGTTCTCCTATCAACCTCATGTAAGCAACAACAGTTTTCCTGTTTCTTTCTCTCTTCTTTTTGTTCCTCCTCTTGAATGCTCTTTATCGTGACAGAAAAGCTGTTTTATTTTCTTTTAAAATTACTGCTGAAACGACCCTGTATGAAACACTGCCTTGAAGGTTTCCTGTCAATCTATTAAGCTGTTATGTTTCAGATACTGCAGAGACAAGCACCAAAAAATGCTAGGGGGGTGGAAATCAATAAAATAATGTACTAGGTGAGACATCATGAGCTTGATTTGGTTGAGCGATAAGTCGCAGCATGCATGACCTTTCAATCAAAAGAATGTGAAATGGTAACAACCAGTGACTTGCCAGACCCTGATTAACAAGAAATGAATGTACAGTGTAAGGGTTAGGATTCAAGTAAGTCCTGAAAAGAAAGAAATGTCACATACAGTTAAGTGAATGCAGCATGGCTACATTTAGAGAAGACTTTCTGGTTTTTAAAGATGTTTTTGGCTCCATCATTACTTCTGAGAGGGAGACTTTCAACATGGAATTACCTGTACCTACATGCAGGCTTGGCTAATTGTTTCTGGTTTAGTTTTCATATTTTTAAGTTTTGATTTTTGATACCTTTGTGCTTATACAACTGAAAACAGTTTATACCCGTCCTGAAAAGTGAATGTAACATTTATGTCATATTCTGAGCACTCTTCTTGAACAGATATGTAAAGTATCTAAGGTCAAGNATCCTTTTATCTGGCAAACAGTTTTAGCAAGCTACATGTATTAACCCAGCAGAGCTCATACAAAACACTTTTGTGGAGGTGTCACTGACCATGTCCTCGGGTTTCTGGTCACACCTCTGCTGTCTGACCTCCTGTTCACATGCAACCGTCAGTTCTGCTTTAGCCATGCAACTGCTCAAAGCCCAGGGCTTTGTAATGCCAAAGAGTTTACTTCTTGCTCACACCCAGAATTTTATATATATATGTCATTTATATATATTTATAAATATTTATATTTATATGTCATTTATAGATGTCAGTGTGTTTGTGATAAAACATATTGCACATTATGCAACATTTATCCTCATTCTTTTAGACAGACATCTACAGACAGCTGAAAAGAAATAAATAAATGACATATAGCTATAAAAAGAGAGAAATTAAACCCACAAATCAAGGTAATGTCAGGAAGGAAACAAGTTATCACCATGCCTTTTCTTTAAAAACCAAACCAAACCAAACAACCACCCAAACCTAGTATTTTCAAACGTATGACTTTGGACACTATTCTTTAAAATTCACTCACCGCTCCCATTTCACATCTCAGAATTTAATCCTCCAAGCCTGTATGAAAAATCCCATAGCTCTGTGAGTAATTACTACTTGTGATAGCTCTCCTATCAACCTCATGTAAGCAACAACAGTTTTCCTGTTTCTTTCTCTCTTCTTTTTGTTCCTCCTCTTGAATGCTCTTTATCGTGACAGAAAAGCTGTTTTATTTTCTTTTAAAATTACTGCTGAAACGACCCTGTATGAAACACTGCCTTGAAGGTTTCCTGTCAATCTATTAAGCTGTTATGTTTCAGATACTGCAGAGACAAGCACCAAAAAATGCTAGGGGGGTGGAAATCAATAAAATAATGTACTAGGTGAGACATCATGAGCTTGATTTGGTTGAGCGATAAGTCACAGCATGCATGACCTTTCAATCAAAAGAATGTGAAATGGTAACAACCAGTGACTTGCCAGACCCTGATTAACAAGAAATGAATGTACAGTGTAAGGGTTAGGATTCAAGTAAGTCCTGAAAAGAAAGAAATGTCACATACAGTTAAGTGAATGCAGCATGGCTACATTTAGAGAAGACTTTCTGGTTTTTAAAGATGTTTTTGGCTCCATCATTACTTCTGAGAGGGAGACTTTCAACATGGAATTACCTGTACCTACATGCAGGCTTGGCTAATTGTTTCTGGTTTAGTTTTCATATTTTTAAGTTTTGATTTTTGATACCTTTGTGCTTATACAACTGAAAACAGTTTATACCCGTCCTGAAAAGTGAATGTAACATTTATGTCATATTCTGAGCACTCTTCTTGAACAGATATGTAAAGTATCTAAGGTCAAGTTTCTTTCTGTGTGCACACAGCATAAAAAGATGGTAAAATCCTTTATCTTTAAAAGAGAAGATACAAAGAGAAGAAAACCAGGGCAGAATCTTCCTATTCACGTTGCCTAGTAGACTCAAAATATGTTCCCCACCAATTCAGAGAGCACAAAATGGACTTCAGACATGCAGCTGACAGAAAGGAAAGCAAAATCAGTAGTTCGCAAGTATCTCAGAGATAAAAAATAATAAATACCAATAAAATATTGTTGTTGTTGTAGTTGTTGTTGTTTACACTGAAAAGCTTGAAGCAAATCCTCCCCCTTGCACAGCCTCCCTGCTAGGGAAGGAGAAAGCAGCTGTGAACTTGTCTACCCACGTGGGTTGTCTTTGCAGCAGCACACAAGCAGTAGCTAATGTGAATTGCACTACAGGCATTTCCAGTCAGCCAGCTGGCTCTCACCCTGCTATGGCTCAGCTTCCACAGGCCTTCCTTTTCACTATGCTTGCAGCAAGTTGTGGGGCCAAGTGTCCCATGGTGCCTTGTCCCACTGCTGGGTCCAATACTGTGAATTGAAGACAGTGGGCCATTCTAGAGGCACTCAAAGTTCAAGCAACCAGAATTTAATAAAGTATGTAAGGTCCAGGATTCAAATCCTGGAAACAAAGCTGTGACACCTATGCATACAATTTTATTTTTTTTTTTTAATAACTTCTAGTTTTTCTTAAAAATATTAAAAATTCAGCAATAAGCATGAATCTTCACACCAGTGCCAGCAAGCACAGCAGTGCCAGGGCATGCAGACCCCAGGGTGGTTGGCCAGGCTCAGTGACCTGCTGCCTCCTGCCCCATGTATATATGTGTGTTTCCTTGCAGGGCACACCAGGCTGAGTAACCAGCTATGTCCTGATACACATGCAAGCTTCCTTGTAGGGCAGCTGCCCAGGCAGCACTTCGTGACACATTTACAGTGCCTACCAAAGGCAGCCAATGACAATTATACTCAAAAAATCCCTGAGCCACAAACCACAGGAGCTGGGGAGAATACCTGGGGAGCTACAGATGCTTTCCTGCCCTGTCTGCCACTCTGCCCTCAAAGCCTGCTGCTGGCACTGTTTGAGATAAGAAACCATGCTGGACAGATCTCTGGTCTAGACTGTCACAGCCATTCTTGAGTCCTAATGCCCTGGTGACAGCTTGATATATTCCATGCTCACTAATCCATTGTGACAAGGACTTGTTCTAACACTTCAAACTTCACGGCAGGCATTTTTCAAAAGACATTTTAAGCCAGGGAAATATTCCTCTTCAGATCTGTTTGGCTTTAGCACTGCAAATTTTGGAAAAGATAGCACATTTTAAAATTTTATTTCCATCTGCTGACCAATGAACCAGTTTGATGCAGTGGATGGCCAGTTAAAAAACAAAAACAGGTAGAAAAAAGCAGAAACGGGGTTTTGGAAATTTAGTCCCAAACCCCAAACTTTTCAGAAAGTTCCCTAGGAGTTTATAAGGCTACTGCCTAGGTAAGCTGAACCACCAAGGTGTCAGTAACATGCCATCCATAGCAGAAGAGCTCAAAATTATTAACTGAGCTATCCCCTTCCCTGTTCTAACTTCAAAACAGCACCTGCACACATGCACACAACCCCACCTCCAGGGCAAAGCATGGAGCTGACATTAAACAACAGCCACAGACTCATACACCACGAACACTGCAAAGACCAGATGCTCCTGTGCCACGTGGCACCTAGAGAAATCATATTTATGAGCTCACACGGATTAGAAACTGCCTAAATCATCAGCCTGAGAAAAAAATATTACTTTAGTTTTTCATTCAAAAGGTTCAAATTCATTCAAATTTCACAATTTCTACTGCTTTTTGTATGGCCTAGAAGTAACCCTTCAGTACCTTTCAGGTCAGGATGTAGCCAGCTTCTCCTCAACGAAACTCTGGTTGAAAAACTACCCAATCCTGCATAGTTAAGCAACGTGTAGCTGTGCTATGCATTAGAAAGATATCTTCCTCTGATCCATTATTAACAACTGGATAAAGGCTGGGACAGCCACAGAAACATGTATCTAGGTTCATCAGATTCTCAACTTCTTCATATTGCAGAATGTACAACTATTACAAAATCCATGAACACATTCTGGCAAGACTTTGAAATAAAAAAATATACAAGAAGAAAACTCTTTTGGAAGAAAAGATAAAAAACTTGAAATCTAGTCTAGTTTTAAAGGAAATGGAATTTCAAAATTTTGAAATGTTACTGATATTTCTAGAAAGAAAGATAAACACAAAAAAACTACTCTAGCTACAATATAAGTCTAATTCATCTGAGTAGTATTTACAGTTATAATATTTGTTTTCTCATTTTCTCTCTCTTCTCCATTTCTTTTGTAAAAATATACCATAAATCAGAATGGAAAATGATTGAATGCACATAGTAATCTTCTTATAAACCATATATGCAAAGGAGGCATCTTCTGAATAAAAGAGAAGTAAATTTTCTACTTCATTACCTTTGATTACAAGTGACCTTCATTGTTAGTTGAACTTGTAACATTAGCAAATTGAGAAAAACATGACAGACTGCAAAGTTGCATATCATCTACTTCTAAGATTAAAAACCTTTAGGAAATCATTACTTGTAGGAAAATATTTTTGCAAAGAAATACAGTTTTTAAGCTAATATAATTTCTTCGAAGTAGAGACAGACGAAAGTAAAATTATCAAGAGGTTTTTTTTTTACTTCAGGTTTTTAATTTCATCTAGAACAAGCCAAATTAATAGAAGAGCTTAAAAGTACACAGATATCCTAACAAATTAACCTGAATTATTTTTTTCTTTAATTCAGTCACTTGAAAGAAATAAATTTATATTATGTAGCTAAGTAGAAAACCTTCAACATTTCAATGGCTATTTTCTAAATATCAGGCAGTAGAGTCTAAGATAAACCAGGATCAAAAATTAACTTTCACCACTACAAAGTTGTCTTGTAAAGCAAATTGGAATAATGACATTACCCTCCAAATTAAATTACCAATAAAGATATTAGCAACTATTATCAACAATTCAATGATCTCCAGCAAAACAATCCAGTATTTTTAAGCTACTTTTCAAATATTTTGTTTTGAGGCAATGAACTGCATATGCGAAAAGAAAATATTTAAAGAAAAGTTTTAAAATACTGTGAAGTATTTATTAAGCATTATCTTATAGCTTTGAGCAGCTGAAGGTTCCGATACTACATTATGACACAGAATAACTTTTCTGATGGCTAAAGAAAAATCCAAATTATCAAAATGAAGGGTATTTCCTACAAGTACTGGTGTTTTCATTTTCCAGTAAAAATTAAAAATACAGTTACACAACTGCTTTTTCTAAGAGAAACGATTTATGTACTCACACCGTTCCCACAGGCTCAAAGTGGATAACTGAATACATTGGTTTGGATGCTGACAGCTTAACTATTTATACAGCTTAAAGAAATTATTCTGCTTGATATCAAGCCAACTCACTTGAAGGTTGTACCTCCTGGACTCACATTTCAGAACACTAATTTCACTAATAAATTCATTTTAATGTAATCCGGAAGTGAATATGTGTTGAATAACAATATAAATCAAGAGACAGCTCTATGCTACCTCAGCGTGTTATGAAATAAGGGTTTTGGAGGCTGTTTGACACAGAAGTTAATTAAACAGACCCTTAATTGACACAGATGTATCAAGGAAAAGAGTGAAGGGGGTACAGGGCCATTTTTTCTTCCACTCTGAGCATCATTTCTGCACTATGATCTTCAGCTGTTAATGCTGTTGGAGTATCCCAGTGCAGCTCATAAGGATTCTCCTAACATGGGTGGCACTCACAGGTAAACCATGCATATATATTATGCAAGCTTACAATCATAAATTTAAAGAATAAGTAATAAAAGTTCCAGGAGATTGGTGATAAAAGAGCCAGCATGCAGAATGGGTAGAAAAGTATAAGTTCAAGGTTATCATTTCACTGACGGGTGGAATAACTTTGGCCATCTGGCTGAAAATGAAATTCCTGGACCAAATTAGCTTTGGTAAGAAACTTCCCACATAATTTTTCAGGTACACAATTGATACAGGATAAATCTCATTATTCCAACCACTCCAGTAAAGATCTTCCTTTTCTGTGACCTCAAAGATGAAATTGAGTCAGCAATAGCTAAAACAAACTTCTCTTGACCTCAAGAATGCACTCCTGAGTAGAAGATTAAAGGGTGCTTAACTCTTGTGCTGAGGACGCTTGGCCACTTGTCCTGCACAAATAAAAACTACTGATTTCTTCCAAGGGTAAGAAAGGAGTGTGCAGATTTTTTTTTTGGTTAAAAATCTTGCTGTGAAGAGTCAGTTCACCAAGTGCCAGACGGTTCCCCTCTCAGTACCTTTACATCAACATTTAAAATGCCAATACAGGACCAAAAAAAATTACCTTAATGTATTTAAAATAATAACAGGATATAAAATAAAACTAAGAACTGGTACTTAGATCAGCAAAGAATTACAAACTTGGTCTTCTTGCTCTGCTAAGAAACAGGTGAGTATTAATATTAGTGTATCCTCAGAGACACTATTGACACAAAGAAAGTTTGCAGAGCAGGAAAAGACAATATCTTGGACAATATCTTATACAATACAAGCACAGAGAGAAAGGAAAGATTAAGGCATTTTTTTAAACTTTTATAATCTCCAGTCATGTTTCACTCTGATCCAAAGGGCTGACAAAAAAGAGGAAGTTCAATGGATTATGCTATCACTGGCAACTGGAACAGCAGCAGAAACATGAAGACACATTCCAGATCCCTAGTAAGGAAGTATGATAACTCAAGATGGATGTCACTGAGAGGTAGACTCCAGCAAGTTCTAGCTTGAAGTTTGTCATGCTTTTTATCCCCATATTATTTTTAAAATCTACTAAAAATTCCAGCAATTGCATGAAGGTCAATATTGAGATAATATACAGAGGCTTCACCAACTTTTACATAGCTGTTGCAACCGCTGCAATTTGAAAAAAGATCATACGCAAGAGGAAGCCCATGAGATGATTTTTGTGCTTCTCTACAGCATTGCAGGGAAAACACAAATGATAATCCAGTGCAGAAGTTTCTCTGTGAAAATGATCTGAACCATTAGGAACTATTAGGAACATGCTTAGGAATAGTTTTATAAACAGCACAGTAGGATCTTCTGAATTATACTGCCATGAGCGACTTACTTTAAAAATGGGAATGAGCCCACTGGAGTAAAATGTACACCATGATTTAACTTCTGTGCTTAATGAGATTCTCCATAATTGTGATTTACACCTCTTTGGTATAAACCATAATTATTCAGACAAGTCTAATGAACAATATATTTTTATTCCTATTTTTAGTGATTAAAATTCAGCTGTCTGTAGAAACAGCTTTCCACAGTAAAATGAAACTTACAGTAATATATGATTACATAGCTTTGAGTGTAGTTAAAATTATGCTATTGAATACAAAACCTCTGAATTCATAGTGGCATTAAGAATTAAGAGGATGATGCAGGTATTGTACAGTCTTGGCTGTACTTTCACAAAATACAAATTGATCAACAAAGTAAATTGATCTATGTATAACATTTGGAAGCAAATTTTAGAGATTCCTGAGTTATGAACTGAAAAGCACGAAGTAAATCAGTTATCCTCTCTGTGTATAGAACAATTGTTTCAATTTTATGGCACTCTCAAAGTGAATCATGATTCTCTGCCCTCTTTCCCTGAGCACAACTGCCCAGGGAGGTGCAATCCAGACTGCTCTGTGGACATAAAGGGAGGAAGCAACAAACCTGGGCTTAACAGGAACTTGACTGTATCAGCTGCAAAGGAACACAGTTACATGGTATATAAAGTTATACATGGAACAGCTTCTTGCTGTTTTATTCTGATGTAATTGCGCATTTTGCGTGGAAATGACAGAAAAGGATTTTGTATAGAAACCAATGCAGCATCTCCCAAGGCCTTCACTTCTTGGGAGGGAATTCTGTGGCTGGGGTGGGCACTAGAAAGGGGTCTGTAACTTCACACAGCACAGTTCCTCCTGTTTTGACTAAACTCTCTGACCAACAATAAAAAAATACTCTCCAGATGTTGTTAGCTTTTTTTTTTTTTTTTTTTTAAATTTTGCTGCTTAGGATGTGTACAACAACTAAGTAACAATCTCCCTTGTCCAGCTCAGGAGGGGTAGTAATAGAGTGGCTTTGATGGATTCCTGGTATGCAGCCAAGGTTAACCCACCACAAAATCAGTTCAGCAGAAAAGGCAAGTCAACTGGATGAGAGATGGATGCTTACTAAGTTTTCTTCATACATAATAAAAAGACTTCACCTTATTTTTGATTCCTGGAAATTTAAATTAAGATGTCTGAAGATTTTTTAGCTCCTTTATTATCGACAAGGATGAGACACAGTCTGTACCAGCAGAGTTCACATTTCATCCTTAAGAATTCAAAAAAAATAAATCTGTGATCAAACTACAGAATACAGATCGTCCATTATCAGCTATTTGAATGATTCATGAGATACCATACGCTGGCACAAATACTTTGCTTAATCACAGCAACACGTTTGACATTGCAAAGAGGCTTTATAATGTCTTTAACTTTCATTTCTCTGCTTTAAGAGTTGAAAACATAGTTAGGGCTTGCTTAAGAAAAAGATGCTACATAGCATGATGCTGGGCTTTCAGAGCAGAATCCAGCCCGTCCATAGAGAGGGAGAGGAGTAACAGAATGGGGCACAGAGGTTAGCACAGGCCCTGAAATTAGGCAGCTCGGCAACTGCAAGGGAGTAGAGGACACATCAGGAGCTGGCATTGGCTCCCTGTGGCTCCTGTTACTGCACTTAGCACTGCCAGGGTGAGATGGCTTCCCAGGACACAGCCCAGTGGAGTGCCCTGACCTTCGCTTACAGACAGATCTGGAATCGAGGTGTGGATTTGCCATTCCTACTTGTAAAAAGGTAACATTGTGGGAAATAGAGCTGTATATCCTCAAAACACAGAAGAAAGATGGCTAGAGAAGCCAGTGCATTCATACAGGAGGACAGATACCAGGATTCCAGAGATTATTGAAATGCACTTTTTTCTTCTCCTTCCCAAACATACAAAATGTTCCAACCTATACTGGAGTGTTTAATACTAAAAACAAGAAGTCCTGGAATCTTAAGTGAGCAACTTTACTTTGATGTTTAGTCCTATGGAAGCAAGGAGGATGCAAGGGTATATTTTTGTACCTAGATACTTCGGCATAAGAGGGCAAACACTCTATGGTCTCCCTTGCTTTTCATCAGGAAGAGTTAATATACGTTTTTCATCCTTTCTTTTCAAGGCAAACTTCACAACAAAAGACAACCCAGCAGTTCATCAAAGAACATCAAGAGTTTGTCGAGGGTTTTTTAAAGATGTCATGCACCAGTATACAAAAATAAAATCAGTATGGCAAATCTGAATGCAACTAATATGTTAAAAGATCTGGGAGGGTTCAAAAGCTTGAAAACTACTTGCAGATGTGTCAGGTACTTTACAGTAATGGATGCTTGTACAGATACAGCAAAACAAAGAGTGGGAATGTGAAATAGTCTGTGCTGAAATATATTCTAAGGGAAAGATTTTTATGTTCAGTTTGCCTAACTTCTAATGACACATCCAACAAAAGAGTGTACTCTAGACAAAGGTATAGCAGTACTTCTTTTATGGTAATGTGGTAAAATGGCCTCAGATTGTGCTTAATAACACATTTTGAAATGGCCTCAGATTATGCTTAATAACACAATTATAGTTTACGCTTTTTGTTTTTTGGCAACAGAAAAAATAAAAATATTTATGTTCAAAATAAGGATGCTGATTATCCATTATACCGAAAGTATTTTAAACAATAATGGTAATAAAAGTGGTTTTCTGTGTTTATTTTACATCTCTGTTTATTTCAAGCCTTCATTACGCTGTCTGAGTGGAGCAACATCTTGCCCAGGAAGTCACTGAGATGCAGATATTGGATGCAGTATTAGAAACAGGTGTCAGTATGGGCTTGTCCTGATCTTATTCCTTCGTGGAAAACAGTTCACAGCCACTGATGGAGTGAAGGTACTGAAGTACCTGGGCCTTTGATATGACCTAGTATAGCTCTTCTTGTACACAACACACTTCCTCAGGGAGCATTATACTATGCATTGCATGCACATGCTTTCACTCCCTCAGATCTGAACTACCAAACATTAAAAAAAAAAAAAGAGAAAGCACAAGTCAACATTTAAAGAAGCAAGACATCAAACACTGTATATTCAGACATATCCTATACAATAAAATAGTGAATGTTTTATGTTTTTTCCCTGAAGGTAAATTTTGAGTTACTTTGGTTTATTCCTTTATATACATTTACTATCCAGGAGCATTTACATTTAACATCTACCAGTATTTGACAGACTGTTTCCTGATGAGATGTAGTTCATCCGGAGAGGAGCAACTATTTATTTTCAAGACATCAGTTAGGCTTTTGCCTTTAGGCTTTTGACTAAAGCTATGGAATCTACAGCACAGAAATAGTACTTTAGATGAGAAGTTACACAAGAAAGAGAACAAATTAATTAAAGAATATTATATTCCAAAAAGAATGCATAGACATTTTTTGCACTAACTTTCTCCTATTTAATGATTGGAAATGTATTCCCAAAACTTAGCACCTACTAAAGAGAGATGAAGGCAAAAAAACCAGTCTGTTGCCAGGAAGCAGTAAAATAAAATCTGAAGAAAACAGCCTTTAAGTTATAGTTACAATATGTGAACTTCCATTTCTGAAAATCTTTGCAGCCATGCAACTTAAACCATACTCTCACAGCTGTGAGGCATTGCTTGCTGCATCAGTTATTATATGGAAGGAAAGAACTACAAAATTCGTAGAAATTTTGCCTCTACTGGAAGCAAGAGAACAAATCAACGGCAAGAGAAATGGGACAGGGAGAAGAATGCCACTTGGAAGTCTCTAAGGAGTCATTTCAAGCAGAGAGAAAAAAAGCCGGACAAAATGAAAAAAAAATCCCACAACGAGTTAGATAATAAAAAATACAGTCTATAGGATGTAGGTGGGGTACTGGTGTACGCTTCTTCTTCACTGTGAAATCCTAAGATTCTAAGCAAATGAATTCCAAAACCAGGGAAGTAATTCCTTACCAGGAACTCCCATTTTATGTGTCTCCTGTTCTTACTTTGTTCTCAAAATATCTGATAATAGCCACTCCAAGAAATAACACACGTTAGAGTTAGATTGACCTATGACTTTCCACAATGGTCTTACAGTGAGTCAGAAAAAAGTTGACAGGTTTGCACAAACTACAACATCTCCCTCTGTATTGCTATAGCAATATAATTTCAGAGTTAGGGCAAACAGGAAAACAGATGAACAAAGATTGCCAAAGCATTCAAAGACATCAGTTTTCAAAAAAAAAAAAAGAAATAAAGCACTCAAAGGACATCATATGATTTTAAAAAGCTTAAGGAGGACTGAAAATCTTGGATAGATAGGTACATGAGAAATACTTTCAGGAAGAAGACAGATCTCTATTGAAAAATAGTTTGTTCTTAATAAATTTATCAGTTGTCTATGTTCACACTTACAATATATCTATCACTGTCAGGTCTTGAAAGAAACTCATTTAGTAAAACTTACCCAGAAACTGAACAAATATAAACAGTATTATGCAAAAACTGAAATAATCCATAATTCTATGTTAGAAATCTTCAGTTATTCAAACAAATGGTATTTTTCATTCCAACACCTTAAGATTTTTAGAAAAATTATAAAATGAACTGTCAAACAAAAAATGATGCTTACGCAGTCTGGATAGCTCCTCTGTATGGGAACACGTGGATAAAGAGAGTTAGTAAACCTAGTCCTAGAGGTGCTTACCACTGGAGTGCCCATCAAAAGGAAGAAGAATAAATCAATTTGATGTCTGCGAACGACAGCCAATTGAACCATAATGCTTAAAATCACTGATCTAATAATGAATAAACTTTGATGTGTCTACCTTCCCTGTGAACTTCCCTAAAATTTGTAATTCAGCCCTTAATCTATATGCGCCCCGATCTTTGGGCTAACAATTTACAAAGCTTCTTCATTTCTGGTGCTAAGTCAAACTCTTACTTTGATGATCCTCCTCCTGCTGTTTCCTCACAGATTTCAAACTATCATCCAAAACTGAAGCATGGCTAGATTAATGCATGACTTGCCTACAAATAACTTTTCCTGTCTACTTCTCTCAATCTCCTATTAATTCCTCCACTGATTCTACAGCTTCCACTGAACTGAACACTTTCAGTTTTCTTAATCTCAAAGCTCTCTAGAAATTATACCTAAATGGTTAGGGTAGGAGCTGCATTTCCAATATTTTTCTGGGCTCAACTCCTGCCACGTTTTCACAGTGTCATACAGACACTGATGGTATCACAGCAACTGAGAACAAGAGGAGACTATATGGAGGTAGAAATCAGAATATTTTCTTCCATAAATTGGAAGACATTTTTTTCATTCTCAGCCTCACTGCTATCCAACAAGAATAAAAGTAATCAAGATCCCTTTACTACATTTTCACCTGAACAGTTTTCCTGTTGTACTGCCATGCATCTATCTAGCTCTTGTCCTCTCACTTCCCTTTGGTGTTCACTTCCAAACACAAATTTCCATTCATAAATACTTCCATCTATTGAAACTCTCTCCCAGCTTATGCTTTCACTCAATTCTTTTTACCATCCCACAAGTTCATCCTGTAACAAGCACAGCAAACATATATGTATATATGGAAATCCACTGTGTACACTTTTCAGAAATTTGACAGTAACACTCAGCACGGCCGGTAGTTCAGTGGACTGGTTTGAAAGAGGAGAAGATGGGGAGATTTGGAAATAATGTACCCAAGGCAGAAAGTGCTTCAAGTAAGGGCAAAGTTATGTCAAAAGATGCTTTTAGACCTCTTTCTCTCAAGCTTCTCTAAAGCACCTTTTTCCCCAGAGTCAGTTTTTCTAAACTAGGTGTCTAGGATTCTTTCTTCTATTTGCAATATTTCAACATCCTAAGCAATCCTTTGCTGCCATATTCTTCTTCTCTTATCTGATATTTGCTCTCTTCAGACTTTCTAGCAGAGGTCACAATGATATCCAATATTTAAATGGTCCTTCCTGATATGCTCCAAAAGTTGGAAAAATCAAGTTATAAATGCAAGTCAGAGGCAAATGGACCACACCAAAATGGGACAAAGATTTGGGATTTTCTTTGCTTGTTTTATGTGGGTTTTGTTTATGTTTGGAGTTTGCTTGCTGCATGGAGGCAGCAAGGCTTTTGTTAGTCTGTTTTTTTTTTTTATTGTGCTTTCAAATTGGGGATGGTAATTTGAGGAAAACATTGATAAACAAAACATAATCCACAGTTTTCTCAGGTTGCAAGTCAAAGACCTACATCATTGAAGCCAACCAGGATTAAAGAGGAATTTCTTAATTTACGATCTTCAAAAAAATACACTCTCTGAAAGAAAAAAAAAAAATCTTAATTTCTTCCTATCTTTATCCAAGTAGTCAGAATAAAATGGGTTCTTTGCAAGCATCTCTAATGGCATTTAAAGATGACAGTCTTGTCAGTCACATTCCTGTATAGGTTGCTGTTAAAATATTTTTATGAAAAATATTTAGCAAAAATGTTTAAGGTAATTTTAAAAAGTGAAAGGTAACAAGCTGCATTCTGTACAGATGGAATGAAGGCTACCTGGCTTGCTAATGAAAAACAATTTCCAGATGCTAGCATCCAAAACTCAACGTGGACCAAAGGAATTGTGTCTCTAATTTCACATCCCATGTTTAGTGCCCTAGTTTCTGAACTCCTGAAGTAAAACCGAAGTCTCCAATTCTCCTTTAAAAGTCTGTTTCTAGCCACCTGATTACATGCATGGCGTGGTTTCCTCTGAGCCACGTGCAGACGCCGAGTGCAAGAAACAAGAGCTCCAAAGTACGTACATGACCTCTTCAAGTCCTAGCTCAGACAGGCTTACTCTGGCAGTGCTGAAGTGAAGAGTGATGGCGAGGAGCATCCCATGTCTCTGTCTCCCTTCCAAGGTTCTGCTGGCAAAGTCTGAGCCACACTGACATAGTACAATGTCCTTGTCATTACCTCATGCAGTTTAAAGGTGCTTGTGATCCATCAACTGAAGTTCTGCAAGAGGTTTTACAGAAGAGGAAAAGGAAAGATGTTGTTGACAGCAACAGTGGGAAAGATGCATACCTGCTCTATTGTGAATACACTCTGCAAGGCAAGTAGGAACAAGAAAAATTAAGAACATGCTTTAACTTCTAAAATAAACACCCATGGCTGTACCAATCGGAGCCACATGCTCATTTTTCAATGTAGGTAGGACTACACTGAAAGTCTTGAGATTTTCCAAGCATGAATGTGGCAGCAATTCAAGTTCCTGAGCTGAAAAAAAACCAGAGAGCTTTAAGGACCTGACAGAAAATTATCTGAGGAACAACTGCAAAGTATAAACACATGGATTTCCAGGCTTTCCTCTGTCCTTAGCTAGCTAGAGATGTGATGAACACCAAGGGCCAAATAGTAGTTCCGCTCAAGTTAGCTGGAGTTTTGCCATTGACTATAACTGAGCTGTATTTGCCCCAAAGTCAGAATTTATCATCATCTTCACAGGAAGAAGGCTGTCATACTTGCTTGATGTTTACACTAAATGGAAGTTTCACTGGGGGCTGAGATGAGATGTACAATATAAGTCTGCTACTCTTTAAAATATTTTGTTGGAGAATCTTGTAAGCAGGGATGTTTATGAACACTAGTACAAGAGAAGAGTCAGACCCAGTGTGGGTGGGGTGCTGCATAAACAGAGGTTTCATACTGGAGCCATTACCCCCAGCTTCTTCACAACACTGTCTGGAATGGCCAAACAGTCGATCTAAAGTCTGGTTTTGTTCTTGGAGCTTTCCAGATGATGGCTGGAAACACAGCATAAATATATTGCAGTCTATATTGCTTTTGCAACACATGCAGTGGTTTAGGGAATGCTAATATGAGGGCCCCAAACTCTCTCCAGTTGTGATTTATTCCAGACTGAATCCCAGGCAAGTAAAACTGAGAGAATCTGGAGCATAAACTCTGCTATTTACCAGTGTGTCTGCACTCATATTATCATTCACACACATTTAAGAAAACATAGTGGTAATAATTTCCTCACAACACATCAAAATACCTGTAATCTAGAAAAATATTCTTAATACTTTCCTTGTCTTAAGAGGTCATAAAAGCTTCAGGCATGTTCTGATTAATGCAATACATTCACAGATGTGCTCATGAGTAAACACCTTAATCTCATCTGATAAATTACAGCTTTACCTCATTCATCTTGAAATTCCTCATTGTATTACCCTGCATTTTTCAAAGAGGATTTTGTTTTTTCACTCCTATCCACTGCTCTCTCCTCATATATGTTTCGCAGATGCAGTACTCACCCTCCTCTTATTCAGCAAGATAATAAAGTTTACCACTTTAAAAAGCCTTCGATTTCTGTATTATCTTTGTTTGACATTCTGTGACAAGAAAACCTAAGAAATTTGTCTGCAAAGTGAAATTAATAAGTTGCAAGAGAGAGAGATGTTTTTCAGAGGTTATTTTGTTCTCCTTTCTATCCATATATACATACAAAAAAGTAATTATTCAGCATAAGGTTAGAAGTTCATCAATTCTTTTCTTTAAATACAAAACCACACCATTGTGTATTCAGTTACTTCTTTAGTGACAACCTCAGACTTCAGAAACTGAAAATTGTTCCAAATATTACTCAACTATTACACTTACAGAATAATTACTACTTTGACACCCATAAGGCAGGGAGAAACCTCAGTTTAAAAAAATCTTCTGATGAATTGCACCTTCAAGTCTGTATTTATGACTGTTCACATACATTGCTTGACTTCCACACAATACATTCCTTTTCCTAACAGGGTCACATGGACTATCAGAATGATTTTTTTCCAATTGTGGTCTTAAACAAGTTGCATTTAAAATCATCTCTAACCACAAAATCACTTCCTACAACTTGTATCAAACCTAGTTAGACTTAGGAAACCTCTAGCTTGACTTTGGAAAAGACAACAAAGCAACATGGAAAGTTCTAAAATTGCCTGCCTAAGGGGAATTAAAAATCTGAATGATCAACATTTGGTTCATATAAAAGATAGCAGTATTACTATGAACACATTAGGCTGAAGAATAATTGTAAGGCTGAAAACTGGCTTTACACAAAAAGACAGGTAAATAACAAAGCATGTTCTTCTTTCTATTTGTAAAAAAAAAAATCATGTAATCATGGATAAAAATAAAACAATGCAGTAGTCAGTACAGAGATGTAAGCAAGCTTCAAGTAGTGCCACATAAGAGAAACTCCATTATGTTACAGTGACCCTGCAGCAACAGCTCTATCTGTACCAGATAAACAACATAGGAATATAAAGCAGAAGGTACAAGGATGCTGCTGGAAGCCTGCTGCAGTGTCAGCTCTTCCCAGAGCTCACAGTTGTGGCAGCACCTTGGGACAGAGATACAAATTTATATCCACTGCTATATAAACGCCAGGAGTCACCTTCTTCTGAATGCAGGCCTGCATGCCTCACAGAGCTGCCCAACTTGCCATCCTGCAGGTGGCCAAGTGGGTGGTGAGAAAGTCAGGCACCTCTTCAGTAGGTATAATGACACTGTTAAACCTCCTTCCTGGGGCATTTGCAATGGTGGCTGCAGTTTATTCCTGTCCTGGAGCAACAGGCTGACGTAACAAAGAGCTGTGTGGTGGGTGCTGGCAGAGCCCTGCTCCGAGCCTCTCCTAGTTCAGCTGATTGTTCTCCTCTTGGCAAGTCTAACAGGGCTCTCTCCCATTTCCTTTGGGAATGGTTATAGACCAAACCTTCTATATAGCTGGGTGGAGCATGGGCATTCCCAGCAACCCTTGAATCTCTCACAAGGCTGAGTGATGTATGTTCTGACATGCCACACTCTGTGTCCAGAATAACACAGTTTTGTCCCTCCTTTGTGGTATGGTTTAGGGAAAATGTAGCTAAAATTTTTTAGCAACTGCAAAAGCTGAAACGTGAGCAACATCCTTTTCAATCGGTCTGACTTTTTCAGAGGATCAATACAGCATCAAAAGGTTTTTTTATGGCCAGTGGTGAGTAAAAGCACATGGAGAAGATTAACCTAACCAGCTACTGACTGGCTATGGAGGCTGCAGTGGCCTGGATTCAGAAACTCTGATGGCTCCACCTACACAAACTGGGTCACATCCAGCTTCTACAGGCAACTTAATCTAGCATTTGCAAATTACTCCACTTTTCTGTCTCTGTAATTTTATTTTAAATGAGAATTTCTCTATATTTTGCTACTTCTAAAGTGAAACCAAAGAGAAAAAAATAATCTCACAGCACCCTACTGTAACTTTACTCATGCCAGGTGAAACATTTCTGGATGCACTATCTTTCTCTAACTTGAACTAGGAGAAGAATCCACACTGGACAGGTGGTTAGCATAGTCTAATAAGCATGAAGCACAGGTTTTCATAGTTATTTGTTAACTTTAAGGAATACTGAGATTCACAAATCCTGGACCACATTTCCAGCTCTAAAAGGGAGAATATTTTAGCAGAACTTGACTTTCCTGCTGCATTTCCCGCCTGCCCCCGCCCCAAGAAGAACCTTGCTGTCTGACCTTCCATAGTCTGGGCCATTCACAACTGTCTCTAGATACCAACCAGATCCATTCTTGGCTGTGCTAGCTCAGTCACAGTTCATTTTCTTTCAACTCATTTTCTGAATCTAGTCTTTCCTTTTCCTTCTAAAAGCAATAACTGAAATAATTAGAAAGTAAGTTTCTAAGTCTATCTCCCACCAAAATCAATAGAACTAGTAGGAATCAAGGGATTTCTTTTTTAATGGATTATTTAAAAGATAAATTCAGCTGGCAAATAGAAACAAACATTTAAAAGTACATCCAATTTAAAACATTTAGCTCTTGAGAATAGTCAAGAATTTTAGTAATAAAAAGATAAAGGTGAATGGCAGAATTAGATAAAATGGAATAAGATAGTACTGAGATAATAATTCTGGCCTTATCATCTGAGGTTTTGTAATGATTGTTGATTAGTATTAAGAGCAAATGGAAAGCATTTCAGAAAAACTTTTCCCAAACTTCCCAAACTCATGTAGATCAATGCCAGTTTCAACAACAGAGCCTGTATTACTGATCTATCCTGACAAATCCAGCAGGAGATCAATTTGACCCAGATACATATAAACCTGGTACTTGTCAGAATCCACAGGTACTGTTGTCCTTGTGTTGTTCCAGCTGCATAACTAAAAATATTTAGAATCCAAGCCTTAAAAAAATTTACAGTGTATCACAGATACAATGCAAGGTTCCTGAGACATTTTCTTTTTCAATGGACTTGGTTGCTAAATGCTACTATTTGGCAGATACTGTTATTGCTATTAATATTAATCATGCTTTTGCTGTGCATAAAGAGGAATAAAACATTTTATTAAACTTTATACCCAGTGAATAGAAGCAGTGTCTTTGCCCACAGGTGATGCCTCCAATACCCATTCCTGATGAAAACACCTTTGGTTGCTTGCATTAGCAACAGTTCCCATTACTAGTACCACCTATTGAGAACTAATCCTACTGAAGCATTTGGTTGCATCCCTTTTCCAGTTCTATATATTCTGAAGCAGTACAATGCATTCTCCAGAGGTATAGCCTACATTTAAAAAATTGTTCTTTTAAAAGCTACAAAATATTTTGTGGTTCCCAGTGTTTTCTCCTTGAAGAAGAGGGGAAATGAAAAAGAAAGATCCTTCAAAGTGTTGGGATTATGAATCTTCAGCCCACAAATCCCACCCCACACACAATGGTATTGGAAAGTGTTTCTAAACAAATTCTTTAACAAGACAGATTTAGAGACTTTTGTAAGCACAGCGGGTGAATTATAGTACAAGAATTTGTTTTTAAGCAAAAATATTCATTATCATCCTTGAACTTGGCATTACAACAGTAACTGATGATCTGGATTACTTATTTTGGCTGTTTGGTCACATGCAGTTATTTTTGTATTTCCCCATTATCTACCCCACCTCAGCTTTTCCTTTCAAACAAGTATGGAAAATTCAGATTATAAACACTAACAATTTAAGATGACAGAGTTCACTCTGGATAAAAGAATTACCTATTGCAAACTGCTGCTAATTTTCTGCTTTGGCATATGTTCTGCAAGCTCTCATGGAGGCTTTAAGCTTAAATCTCTTCTATAAGCTCTGTAAAGCTTTAATTGGCTTTTTGACCATAAAATCCCCTCAGGTGTTTTTTTTTTTTTTCTTGCTTGATGGATTTGGTGGCTTTTAAGTCTAATTCAAGCTGCATTCTGCATTTTGTATGACTGCTGCTTGTATACACAGATTACTCCAAAGTTATCTTCATATGCAAATACATAAACCAGTATTGCTTCTCTGTGCCATCCAAAGAATTGCTAAAACTTGCTCGTATTAGGTTTTGCAAGGTGGCTACATCTGCAAAGCACCCTGATCCCCTCTGGACAAATGGCCATTGTTCAGTATTTCCTGCAGCAAAGGTCAGGTCTGCAGGAACCATCAAACCACATTGGCTTCAGACAAGCTGGATGTCAATCCACTCGAGTCAGCTTGCCAATGGCACTGCCTGCCCAATTTTGTTGAATCAAAATGTTTTAAGACACTGAGACTGTGTGCATACCCCATTGCCAGACAACTTCAGTATTACTGCCATTGTTAATACTAAATCTGAAAGCAAAGGCACAGCAAGAGGGAGGTAACCTGAATAAGTATCTACAGGATGCTAGAAAAATGTTTTCACTTCATCTCACAGTCCCTCCTGATGGCTCATCTCCTGGGGAGTGGCCCTTCAGCCTTCTGGCAGAAAGACAGCAGACACCACAGCTCATCTCACACCACAGAAGAGCGCCTCACACAGACCCTGGGGCTCTTGGACCTGAGGGCCCCAGCTCCACTGCTTTGCTCAGCCTTGCTCTTCCTCCCACGTGCACAAACCCATCCTGGCCTGGCTGACAGCAGCAGGTCCTGGGCAACATCTGGTCTCTGACAGGTAATAGATTACCCTGGCCTATGTCACCTGCCTGCTTTCAGAGCCAAGGCAAAGGGGCTGTGCTGGAATGTGCTGCAGCTTCTGCCATGTGCACATCTGCTTGTTCACCTTGAATTCCCCATGAGCTTTCTGGCAATGTTACTAAAATTACCAGGGAAACTGCTCTGATTGAAAACTAGCAGCAGGACCCCAAGTATGTCTGCACTCGTGTGGATGTGAATGGATTATTTCTGCTCCTGAAATATTTCCACTGTTAGGAAAAGCACAATTAATTACATCTGCTATTCAACATACAAGGTCATTTATCAAACCCACCTATGAATAATCTCATTTACCAACACCAGTTTTGCTTATCTCTGAATCACCTTCCTGCGAGCAGATGCCAGACACTTCATAAAACAGTTTATGAGCCTATAGATTCAAGTCTAGAGGGAAAATTCTGCTGACCAGTCATAAGAGAGAAAATGCTAGAGCTGCTGAGCAGCATGTCCTTAAAATATTTGCTGTTCTCAATGCTGAAGGACAATGGGGTCTCAGAGAGGTCTCAGACTTCAAATCAAACCTGCAGCACACAGGTACTGGTTTTGCCGTGTAGTTTGCAAATCAAAGGAGCTGGAAATGATGTATCAGACAGCAACAGAACAGTAAAACAAGGATAAGAAAGAATACAGCAACAGAGGAATGGGTGGATGAGGAAAAAGATGGCCTGGAGTTGGCTGAACAGCAAAGAAAACAAAGGCAGGAGAGGAGGGAAATGGCTGGAAAAAACCCAAAGAGCAGTGATTGCACCTGTCTTTTGAAATTACTTCAGTTCTAAAAAATAATTTATCAATTTTTTTTCATAGTCTTAAATTATATGAACAATTGTACTGGTCCAATTCTAGATAAACTTTTACAATAAAGGAAATTGAAAAGGCTCCTCCAATTGAAATAAAGGAAATTGAAAATGGTTTTCCAATTTACAAAAATTGGAATCTTTACAAAAGTTGCCCAATCTCTGTGGGCAAAACACACACTGCTGAAATGTAACTGACATTGTTATTCCTAAAATCTTTCACAAAGTGTTTTTGTACTTGAAATTAAGTATGTGTATAATTACTGCAGAATCAGGAGCTAAGATTTTTATTTTTTAATTTCGCAAGATTTAGTTCCATTACAACAAAACAGCACAACCTTAAAAAAGGAAAGTAATTTTGATTTTCAGACGTTCAGCACAGTTATGGTGAACTTCTGAAATACAGACAGATTTAAGAACCTTTGAGTACTCCTGAATTCATGCTCAAACACATCAAGGAAAATTTCCAAAAGCATTTAAGTGACATGGAAGCACAAGTGACATGGAAGCACAAGCCCAGAACTCTCATCCAGACACGCAGAAGTGCAGGATACTACATAGCAATAGTGGTTAAAAATATCACCCACAACACTTACTTCTCAGCTTTGCCTATAACGTGTACTGATACTTGTGAAGCCCTGGAATTGCATTTTGTGCTTTAGACAAGCATTTAAAACCAAGCATTAGCAGGAAAAAAATATTCTGACAACCTGAAACTTTAGAAAAACCTATACAATCTGAGGCTTTCACAATTAGAAAATTTAATCTATAGACATTACACATTTTAGTTTACAAAACACAGAAAACTATGAACCTGCAAGATTCTCAATTTTTAATCACAGTTTTATCCAGGCTGTAAAAACGTGTGGAAGGATTTCACTGGGAAAATACAAAGGCCAGTTATGAAGCACAGACTTATGAAAATTACTGTATTGCGGGGCCAGGGATGAGTACCCATTTGAGAAGATGGTTGTTAAGCACCAGCCAGAATATTAGGTAATTTACACTGCCCTGTGCAGTTCCTCTTCTTACCAGCAGAACTCTCACAAGGGAAAAAAAACCAGTGGTATGATTTCTGTCTTCCTCCGCCACAAAAAGTAAAACCAATTTTAATATATTTTCAAAAGGGAAGAAGGAGGGGTTGATGGTAGCATCAAATAGTAGCTACACCAAAGCTTCTCTGCACACACTACAGAACTACAGCAAAATGTATTTTCAATATTGAATTTTCCTTCAATTATGAAACTATCATTTCCATTTCCTTTGTAAGAGAATAATTTCATGAATTTCCATTATTTTTTCACCATCTCATCACTCAGATTTCTCCTTGGGATTAAATCCAAAGCAGAAGAATCTGGCATTATTCCTGTGAATCACTGGGCATATGCTAAAGTTCACTCCCAATCCATCTCTATACACTGCCATAATTTCCCTATGTGATTATGTACTTCTCTTTCCTGGTTCACTTGGCATCCAGTATATGATTTGCTACACTAGGGAAAGCAGAAACAGCTGTCCAAGCATCACCTGAGTTTGTGCTGTCTCACCAACCTGGATGAGACAGCACAACGTCTCAGCACAGTGTCGATGGGAAGGATGGATGCTGTTCAACGAGCATAACTGCAAGGTCCCTAGTGCTGGCGGGAAAACCCAGTAACACCAGTATGGAATAAGTAGTATTTCTGTAGAAATGCAGGCTGTTGTGGATGATCAGTTGAACAGAAGCTACTGAGACCATGCTGCTGTCTGGGATGTCTGAAGAGGAGAAGCCTGGAGGCTCACTGAGTACCTCTAGTACAGACGCACCCCAAGTGCTTTCCCTTACGGTGAGGCTATGGCCAGGAGGGTGCCCCAGGCACAGGGAGTGATCCCCCTGGCAGCCTCCTCCAGCAATTGGACCCCCACATGAGGTGTGAGCTAAGCACAGCTACCAGCACTCACTTCACTGCTGCTTGAAGCGCTACACGGGCATGCAGTCCTGCAGCCTGAGCAGCACCTGGGAAAGGAGCTCCAAACATTGAGCACAGGTAAGGCCACAGCTGGATGAGCTGCCAACCACAATGCAGACACCTGGACAGAATCACGCCATCAGAAGTCAGGCAACAGTGACCTACAAACAGAAGTCAAAGGGATGCAAAATCTTCAGAGGAGACAAGGATATTAACACCCTAACAAAACATGGAAAAAGTGCTGCAAGAGGGGAAGGGAATAATGGTTTGCAATCCATGGAGGGAAGAATAAAAAGTAAGCTTCAGTCACAGCCAGATTAATCCAGGCTTGATGTTTGTGATGAACTATTCATCATCCTGACAGGTGTCTAATGACACAATAACAAGCACAGGCATAGCCGAGTTAAATGCTTAGAGGCATTGACTCAAAGTCCCATGAAGTTCCTGCAGAGGTGATTCCCCTTCCACACATTCTCCTTAGCACGGCTGGCTACACAACCAGCAATTTCTGCAAGTGCTTCCACAGCTGATTGATCTTCTAGCTAATGACCTTCTGCGAAGGTCGAGAAGTCCAGAAGGAGGTGGAGGTGTTCATTCAAGCAGAAACCTACATTAGTAGGAGGTGGTCTTCCATTTCAGGCTACTGCCAGTGACAAGGAAGCATCAGTGCTCCCCATCGCTACTGAAGAAAAGTGTTCTCTGTTTGGTTTTTCTTCCCTGGTTGCTCAGCAACCACAGAATCTTTTGCATCTGTAAATGCTGCAAATATCTCATTTTGAGTCATTTTAATATTCAGCCTGGTAAAGAGCTGATTCATCGTCACTTTTCTTCAGATGGCTATAATTAAGCTTTGAACTGTAGTGTATGTCTCTGGAGTTGGTAGTAGGTTGAAATTATAGTAGATGAAACAACAGTAGGAAAAAAACACAGGTTTTGAACAACATCATTTGAAAGGGAACTGACAAGCTGTTCATTCTTCATCCTTATGTGGACCAAGCCTGTATCACAATGGCACTAATCAGAATGGGAATTCTTAGATAAATACATGTAATTCTTCTCCATGCTTAAGTTATTCTGTTTCTATTGGGAAAACATGTACAAGAGATTAATAAACATAAAGGGTATCTTACAGGTGTAACAGTTATTATTAAAATTATTGGCACTGTAGGGCATGTATAATTTCCATCGTGTTTAGTATCTCCCAGCCTCTCTTGAAAAAACAACAGACAAGCCCAATCAATAACAATGTAGATGGATACTTCTACTACTACATGGCATCAATTATCAGTTGCATTGTTACACACTATCAATAACCTCACCAAAAATTATCCAGCTCCTCCACACCTTGTCAAAGTACTAACAGATGTTTAGTGGTAATCTTGCTGTGAGAGCACACGATTTCACTATTTCCAGCTCTTTTTTTCCCACTGTGCTGCCTGCCCTACCACCCAGCAGCAGAAGAGAATAGGCACCTATGGCTCACTCATTCCCATGCAAAGCTTTCGTTTTAAGTATCTGAGCTGAAACAGCTGAAAGCTGAGGTGACACTGGGTTTGAGCAAAGAATGTGCACTGCAAATGGGGCTGTGCTGAGGGGCTTTCATACTATCAACTCTTGCCAAGTATGCCACAAGGTACGAGGCTATGGATGACAGCGCCTAAATCTTGTGCACATAATATGCCTGAGATGTGCCTCTCACAACTGCTTAGCAAAGTTACAACAGTCATTGGTTTGAAGAAGTGAGTGGAAGTTCGGGAAGTACAGGTTTTGTTTGGTTGCTTCCCTCAGGGCTACTGGGCACTTAGCTAATCAAACTGTGTTTATTTGGTGCTCTTGAAAGCCCTTTCTGCGCATTCATAGCTCTTGGTGTCGGCTGCTCTAAAATCAGGAGAATTCTACCACTGACAATTATGGGAACAAAAGTAGATCAAACTAAGAAACTGTAGGAACCATGTAAGAAAAGGTAAGAAACTGTAAGAACATCTTCCCTGTTAAGTTTTCCAAGATGATGCAGGACACCAAAGCTTCTTGACATCTTCCCTGCCATGTTGTGTAGTATATGACAGGTCTTCTTCCTACAAGCCCACTGTACTGCACAATAAGTCATATTCAGACAATCCACAAATTATAATAACAAATCAAATGTTTCAAAAACATCTCATATAGGGAATAAGAGAAAAAAAAGATGTGACTTCATTGACCTACATTTTCATCAGTACACCAAAACCTTACCAAAGGAAGATACGCCAACCTTAAGAGAAATGGAAACAAATGGAGTAAGACTCAAGCAAAATATTTCTTAAAATTATTTCCAAGTAATTTTAAAAATAGAAAACCTAATTTCCCCAAAGAATAGTAAGATTAAAAATAGGCATATGAAATGACTGCATGAAAAAGTGAATTTTATGTGATCTCATTTGATTGACCTTAGAATTCTCCACTATTGTATTTCATTCTAATTACAATTGTACATAACAGATTCTCTTTAAAAGCAAAGCTGACATTTTAAAACATAAGTACAAGTTCAGCTTTGATATTGCATTAAAAACTACAGCCATTGATAAGAAATATGTTTTAGCTAAAAACTAAACATTTTATTTTAAAAATTCTTCTTCAGAAAGGAGAAAGTCTGCTAGACACAAAGATTACCTCAAAAAAACCTCATTAATATTTTTGACTATGTCCTTAATTTTTCTAAGCAATGATTTCTGATGCAATTCACAAGATTAGAGATTATGACATCTTTGATAGAATACTTGAATATCTTAAGAGTAACTGGACTGCCTAGTAAAAACAGCAATATTATTCTGTTAGGAAGTGAGCTAAGGCGATTGGGAGTCTCTGCAATGTTGCAGTGAGAATAATATCTGGTGTCAACCTCAGGACAAAGAGGTATCAGTCATGATTATGGGTAAAAATTGATTATTAATTACCTAAATGACCTGGAAAACAAAGTAAGCTTAGCTATTTGCAGCACGTGTGTACGGAGACTCACTCATTTCTTGAGTTGCTCAGGCTCTCAATGTCCTTGATTCATTTGCTTTGTCTCAGCTCAGGACACCCGGATATAAATCTCTTCTAGCTTCTACTTCTTACAATGCCTTTTAATAACTTACAAGATCCTGCAGAAAGGTACAACTTATTTATGTGCCTGCAAACAGGGCAGGACCTGCTCTTCAAACATGCCATTGGTACTACACATGAACTCCTTCAGGTAGCTTCCTGCACAATGAAGGTTTGGTAGATGCATTACAAGTAATGTGGTGACGGCTAACAAACCAAAGATGTACAACTCCAGTAAGACCCCCCCAAGCATTTTCTTCCAGAAGGTCTGATGCTTCACAGCCAGAAAAGTACTTCAAATCCACTTCTGAGCGTGTCTGTCTCAGGCAATGCTGATGCTGACAATTTATGTAGAAAACAGCAGAATCATTGTCCCTTTACTATTTCCAGAGACATGAATGCTAAATTCAGCATGTGTTGTGTTTCTATACCATTTATTTCTTAAGCAAGCTAAATACTGTATGAATTTCTACAATTCTTCTCTTACAACATGGACCCCTCCAGCCACCTAATACAAAATACATAATTTCCTTTGGTTCACTCAAGTTTGACAATACACCAAGGAGATGGTGCTCAGAACCAAACTAAGTATATATGCCATTCAATTCCTTCATTGCTTCAACTGCCTTTTTGCCAGGATGGATGATGATGCATGAAAAGCCACACCTTTCCTCCATATATATCCATTATAAATTCATGTATATGGTATTTTTCCTACTGTCAGACAGCCCTCAGTACTGCTGTGTTGCAGGCATTTTCTCTTTCTAACAAATATTTATGTTGAATTCTTTTTCTTTTTGGTAACTGTATAAAGTAACACACAAGTGTGGATGTGACTTAGCAATTTTTAAAATTCAGCTTTTGCATCTGTCCATATTTCTAAACTGCTTTGGTATTTTTTTATTACTTACTGTCCCTACCGATATTTTATAGACTTAGTGTTAAAAGTGTAGCTGTATTAGCAGTATATTACTTTCTCCAAAAATTCTCCTCCCAATTTAAGCAAAGATTCTGAGACAATTTTCAGATTAATGAAAAGATACAATTTATTTTAAGACTAAATTTCTTGTCTTTTAGTAATGTGTCAACCAGAGAACAACTAACACTTTTGCTCTTTTAAAATCATGGCTGTTACAGCATTAATAGTATTCTGTTAACTAATTAGGATATCATCTTCATAGGTATCAATTACTGTGTAATACGATTAGAAAGGAAAACTAATCACAAACCACAAACAAATGACAAAATGCTGAATAAACAAAACGCCATAAAAATTCCAGCAAAACCCAATTTGTCAATAATGTGACCTGGCTGTGCCACAGAACTATATCCTCCACATTCCCTTGGCTGTTCATATTAAAAGCATGTTAAGTTATGAAAAACAATTCCTTTATCCTATTTGAAGCAGATGATTTCATCAGTTCTAAAACTTAATTACAGAAGTTTTACACAATAGTTTGCGTGGGCATCTGATAAATATCCAATTAAGCAATGTTATTAAAACCCAAAATTACTTTTGAGGAACAGCCATGCTGGGAAAGCATAGCGGTACCTATAGCACTCCCATGCAGCAAATGTCATTTAGAATCCAGAACTTGACATGCTGGTCAGACCTTCTGGCTGCATTAACAGCAGAGATGTACTGAGACCACAGGGTACAAACCCCCAAGCCAGATGTGGGCTCTGAAGGAAAGACAAGCAGGAAGACTGCAGAAGAAGAGGGGACATAATGCATAAGATTCACTAGGACCAAGAGCACTAATTTGGGCACATACCTAACAGCTTCCACAAGAAAATTGCTTTATGCATATTATATTGACTGTGGAATAAAACCCCCAAAACAACAACATCAAAATGACTACCTAGTAAGCCGTAAGTTTTAAAGCATTAATGAAAAAACATAAGGAAGAGCTGAGGTTATTCTAAGAGAAGAGTAAGAAAAAGCAATAGATAGGAACTTCCAGGTGAAAGTCTAAATGAAAGTTTATTTTATTTTTGTATCAGTGATTAAAAAGGTCACCTAAAAATTCTGTCAGAATTAGAGATGATTATGTCTTCCCCTGTTAATTAAAGAGACCTTGTATCTTAGGTCTAATGAAAATTAAATTATAGATACTTTACATAAGACAGAAACATGCAGAGGCAGTCAAACAGGAGGTGCTAGGAAAAATACCAAATACATCAATAGAGCAGAAATATTAAAAAAGGAAAAAATAAAAAAACTATTTCAGATTAACCTACTTACAGTTAATTTATCGTAGCAACGAAGGCAACAAATGACAATTTAATGAGAAATTAGAAGTTAACTAGACACAACTGCTCTGTGGTATTTTTTCTTTTCCAATAAATACAATAATGCAATAATTTATACCTAAGCAGTATAGAAAAACTGAAGACAAGCCACATGGTTAAATACACTTAAGCAATCACCAGAAATATTGATAACTTCATCCAAAATGTAACATTCCTGTCAACAGAATCCAAACTTTTCTCACTGTGCACAAAGCATTGCAGTGGTGTGTCCAAATAAGGGCAATCTCTGAGTTTACTGCTTTAGCCAACAAATAAAATTAGTAGGGTCTCAAAATTCCAGACAAAGCCAGAATGAAATGAGGTATTTGACCTGAAAAACAGCATTGAATTCTATCCACACTTACCTACAGAACTACTCTTACCAAAGGAAAGGAAAAAAAAAGAAAAGAAAAATAAGAAATAAGAAAAAAAATAATAAAAAAGAAATCACCTGCACAAGTTGGAATGAAAGGAAAACATTTTCAGATACTGACAAGAACCTAAAAAGATGACTAACACGGCAAAAAACAAACAAATAAAAAATAGCTGGTATCTTTTATTCTCTCTGTACAAAGAATGAAGGATGCTTAGAAAAAGGTGTAAAATAAAAGATATGAAGATTGTTTCTCCTCATGTTAAATAACTGTAGATTCCTCAGATTTTGATGGATAACTGAAAAATAATGAACATCTGGAATCATGACAGAATAAAGCACAGTGGCTTCTGACTTGGCGTGTTCTCAGTAAAGAGAAAGGATGTCAAGTCAGATTATTTAAAATTCTTTATTTGTTTTTCACTTCTGCTTAAACTTGTTTCATCTAAACTCATGAGAATGGATGGAATAAGCTCACACTGTGAACAAATTCTTGTAGTACTTCAGAGGATCCTGAGCTGGTGAAGGATCTAGAGAATAAGCCTTATGAGAAGAGGATGGGGGAACAGGGATTCTTTAGACTGAAGAAAAGGAGGCTCAAGAGGAATCTAGAGAGCTAGTATATCCTTTAAAAATAAAAATAAATTAAAAAAATCAAAATCACAAACTTCATTTTCATTCACAGAGCAGAAAAGAAGCTTCTTATTGTAATATGATCTTCAGCTTCCATGCTTACTCATTTTGATTTATTCAAAGGAAAATTCTTTCCACTCCTCCAGAATAGGTTACAAATACCAAAAGTGGGCTCAGCCATTCAAAAAATGCTGTCCTGGTTAAACAACCAGGGACTGCTACCTCTTTCACTTTTGACATTTCTTAACACTTCAGCAGCAAACAAAGCTGTTACACTGATCACTCTTAGCAACTCTCTTGGAATTATCTGAATAGATTATAATGTATTTACTTAGGCATAAAGCCCCCTAAATTTTCAAAATTAGGCTTTACTTATGAGACTTTTTTGTAGCTCCTTAAATAATGTTATATATTTATTTATCGACATAAAGGAAAGAAAATATACTGCAATTTACCATGTCCATCACTAACAAATCTAAGATTGAAACAAAAGCCTGCTCTGCTAGGGTTGAGAAATGGTTTATTTTCATTTAGAGAATGTGAAGCAATTCAGTAAACTTCCAAAGGTGCAAGTGAGATGCATAATACACAGCCTCAAAAAAAAAAAAAAAAGGAAAATGCTAGCCTT